>LTDI01000071.1:0-64819 GCA_001654545.1 Fusarium agapanthi | reverse complement strand
GACTTTTGGAGCATAATTTTACTGTTGCCTTTTGGTGCTTCACTGAATACCCATCGTGGCTCAGGTTACTTGCGCACGGGCCAGTGCGAAGAACGGCGGCCACGTCTTGATATGTAACGCTTCAAGTTTTCGAAGCCACGACCGAATTCAGGGGCCTGGGCCAGCTGAAATGTACACTGCCAGCCTCGCCCTTAGAGCTGTTCCATGGTTCCGCGGGGGGGTTGGAATCTATAGTGCGATTAGGTACTCACTATTGGGAAGTTCCTCGGCTCCAACTGAGAGATCGTCCAATTAGACCGGCTTGCAGCCTGGAAGCCTGATCTGCCATTCATGCTTTTATGTACGAGAACTTCTGACTCACGCGAGTGGGGTTCATTGATACGGGCTTCAGGCCTTCGTGGCCAATCGCCTGATACAGCTATGTTCTCCACCAGCATTCGAGGCTTAAAATGAAGACCACGCCCTAAATATGTACACAATGCTTGCACCCAAACCTACGGCCGCAACATCGCTGTGCCTGTACTTGTACAATGGAATTTCTTTTCGAAGAACCCGGAATTCATCGCGATTACAGCCAGGTCCCTTTTCATTCTCATAGAGAGTCCACTCTTCATCCGTCGGCTCTTTACATATCTTCACCGTTTCTGCATGATGTTAGATCGTGAGGCAATGAACGCTATCTTATTGTTACGTCATACCCTCAAATTCGTTGAGTGTCTCTTTTGCCACCACACTCCGCTCATCATCCGGGTTAAAGATTCGAAGATTCGAGTCCTCGTATCGGGATTGAGGAGGGGATTGAGGAGTAGTCATGGTCGCTTTTATGAATGGAGATGTTCGTAGATTAGTGCAAATGGCTGGTATATGTGAAATAAACTGGGTGAGCACACTTTTATATATTCACATCGGAAAGTAGCGGTGTGACTATGATGAATACATACGGTAAGTTTACATGGGTACGGATGCGATTCGTTGGTAACTATCTCACATCAGGCAGCAGCCCCATACGTCCAACCTTCCTCCAAGTAGTGCCTTGCATGCAGACCCCATCATATTTCAACTACCGTTTGGGAACTATCGTCACGATATGATTACTATTGATATGAGGCTGGGGTGGTCGGTTACGTTGTCAACTAGCGTCGGTTACGACCTGTTTTAAGTCAGAAGTTCGCTATGAATTATATCATACCCTCTATCGCTAAAGATAACTCTTCTCATCTTGACAAACAGGCGTCTCCTTCAATTAGGCCAACATCAGTAGTAAATGGTCCTCGTGAACCCTCCCAAGGCTTGGCCCTGGAGATTTCCAGCCGCCCTTTCAAAGTTTGTAAATTAAGTCAGCTCATGGGTTGGTAGTTTCACTAGACTGCAGCCACCAAGGCTGTCAGGGTGTTGTCACACAATTGGTGCCTGATTGCATGGGTTGCCCTTTAGATTTGCAGCATTACACCCTGTTAATGGTGCTGAGAAACGGCATATCCACATACAGGGCCGGCCATGCGACCATGTTGGGCCTCGTCACCGTGATATTACGTGCGCCAGGCCTATGCACTAGATTGGTCGCTGATGTTCTGCTCAGGTTAAGGATGCCAAGTGGTCCAGGATGTGACTGTACGCGCAGTTCAATTTCATACCACTTTGCAACGCGGCCAGGTCCCGTAACCGTGAGGGGTCACTGGATGCACCTTCTTGGGCCACAAGACCGAGTAGCAAGGTACATGACGTCCGGGAATGCTGCTCCCATATGGTTCGCAAAAAATGCGTGCATGACTTCGCGTTCTAGGCTTGGAAGCGAAAGGATCCATTTCTTGTCGCAGGTCTGCATGTGAGAATTCCCAATATAAACTCCACACGGGTCTGGTAAAAGTCGAGGGCCATGCTTAACGAGGCCCATTTTTGCATACGATGATCTGTTGCCGCTAGCTTGCCGCCGTGGCTGTTAAGCTTGCCTCATTCCCCATGTACTCCTTCACGACCCCAACATTTTATGCTCCTCCTTGCCGCACACCCCTCTTCATCAACTTGATACCCTGACGCTTCAGGGATTGAACAGCCAATCGTACACGGTCCAGTGAGGAAGCTGGCGGACTCTCGAAATGCTGCGCTTAAGGATCACCAATTCAGCAGCGTATGTATCTCAGCTAGTCCAAATAGAGCCTCATCATTGGTCGATCTCCCGTCACCGATTGACAGATCGCTCAATTTAGTCCATTTCACAGGCCCGAAAGCCCGTTCAAGCCGCTAGTGGTAGGCCGCCAACTCCAGCCTTCGGAAGTCCAGATTATGGAAAGATTCAAGGAGACGGACGAACCCTGATTTACGCAACACCCCTGTCATTGAAGAAAAGATTGTCGGCGTGGCGTAAATGAGGGATTCGGACTCGAGATGTCTCCCGCCAATAACCCACTTATATGAGCACCGGGCCTAAATAAGTGGGTCACATAGCACAGATCAGGATTTCTTTGCTTCACCTTTCTTATTCATTGTCTACACCATGGGCACTGACCTGGGGCATTTCCTCATTAACTTTCTACTCTCTCAAGTGGGATTTGCGGCTTCGGAGCAATCTTAAAGTCGATTGCTTCGATTACAACGCATTTTGAGAACCAAGCGCGATCGGTCGTCCATACAGAGCCATAATCATTGAACTTGGGTAGTGGCAAGAATAGAGCCGCATTTGTTGGATGACAAGACAGTGGGGCAATCTCGGCAAGCAGGGGTGTCGAGCAACTGTCGATCGGTGGTCAGCCTCTTTGAAACCAGGAGGTTGGTCGCGGCACACGCCACAGCTGACCGACTTCATTTCGAGCCATCTGGGATACCTGCTCGAAAGACACTGTAGCAGAGCTGGCCGAGACTTTATGCGATGGACTCCACTTCCAGATACAACCGACTGGCTGCGGTACGACCCACGTACAGCTACTAGATCTTATGTCCGGGCCGTATTCCCGGCCTATGGGTTGGCCAGGCTTGCCAGGCAATGTCAATTGATGAGTAGCCCCAACCAACCCGTCATAACCCCATAGCTCATCCTTCTCTTGCCGTCTACCATCACCTTGATATTCGCCTTGCTCGACTGGATGTTGCTCATATTTTTACTCATTTGACTGCAGCTTACTATCTATACTACCCTGTTCTGTTTGGTTATCGAGATCCTCATCTGGACGATTTTGAATCTAGGCTTACAGACCAGCCTGCCTTTTCACCGCGAAATCCCCCTTCACTCTCTTCATCGTCTGTCTGCTCTTCAGAACCGTTCGCATCCCGTTTTGCAGCCGCCAAGACCGCCGTGCAGTCCATATCTACATCCTGCGGCAATAACAGCGGGGAGCGTCCCTGACACATATTGCCCTCGGGGCCCAGCTCATATCCAAGACGTCCGACAACAAACAACATTTTTCAGCAGGTTTGGTCGCTGCAGTATCTGAAAACTGTCACCTCCCACCACCACAGCAACTCCACCCCGAACGATCAAGCAACGCGACAGGCCCTTTTTCGCATATTCAGTATCCTCCGCCTCCTTCGACCCTGCACTCCAATTATTCTGCTGATCATTGGGATGACCAACAGTCCCATCCATCTCATGAACATATACAGAATCACACGCAGGAGCATCTTCCAATGGCATTTCCAACTGAATCGAGGCCTAGTCTCATGCCAATACCTGATATCCGCACCTCTAGTGAAGCAGACGGCACTGAAATGGGTATTGAAGGTATCTCAGGTGTTGAAATTCACACTCTTCGGATACGGCAGCAACCAATTGCCGCTCGATCATGTGGTTGGGGGGAAAAGGACAGGAGACCGGTCGATCCAACTCCAATCGTCGACCTCCTTGTTGACGCCCCAAGCCTTACGAAGGATGAGATAAACAATACTTTACGTTATTCACGCTATACTCTGTTCTATTCGCGACCAGTCCGGAAAATGCGATGCCTCGATCGTACCTGTGGAGGAACGGAGGCGTCACCAGCTCCTGGGTAATACAGTCAGCACTCCTTTTTTTGGCAAGGATGAACATGAAAAGGAGGATTGCCTTTTCTGCTTCCCAGACTTATCTGTCAGAACTACCGGAAATTTTCGCCTCTTATTTCAATTGGCCAGGATTGAGCTAACGCGTGCGAGGGAACCGAGGCGTCTTCCGTTTTTAGCTGCGATACAGAGCGAAATCTTTACTGTTTACCAAGCGAGGGACTTTCCAGGAATGCAAGCCAGTACTGTGTTGACCAAAGCGCTCAGTCAACAAGGCTGCGTATTCCCCACCAGGAAAGGCAAACAACGGTACAAGAATGCCAGGGGTCATGATGATTCGAGCGATGGGGAGCAAGATGATGGTAATGCAGAGGAAATTAATAGTTAAACGGTCGGCCCAGTGTAGAGGCAGCCGGTTGCAGCGGGATAATGGATACGAAACACGTCAGATACTGCGTTTATTCCTCTCTCGAAGCAAGTACATTTTCATTACATAGACAAGTAGAATTGGTTAATATGACGCCGTCCTTCTCAAGATATCAGGCATGCGCAAATGCCCCTCCCGCAAAGGGCTCGCAAGACGTTTTTTCCCAAGCACTGACGGTTCAGCACCAGACCCACAGCGGGACAAGATGCGTTGCCGTGCATTGCACAGTGCGATCTTAGCACATTAGTCCGATTGAGCGCGCGGGACTCGGCTACGATACGATATCCAGGATGGCTTGCTTTGATGGGCGATCCTTGGTTTGCGCCAGTGGTGCCGCTTCCCCGCACGCTAGACCGCGCTAAAAGCGTTCTTCGCTGTATCCGGAGTGAGAATATTCAGTGCTAGCCTTGACATGGCATGAATTGTTCTGGCCGACAACGGCAGTGTGCTAATGATGCAAGACCAGCTAAGGACCATGATCCTTCGGATACAAACCTATCGCCCCCATCCGGGACCCAGAGCCGAATCGCCAGGTTTTCTATTGAGCCTCGTTCCCTTCTCAAAACGATGGACTGAGTACTACAATTCACAGGCCTCTGATGGGTCTCCTGAGGTGCGTCTCAGAGGATAAACATAATTGATGCATTCCATGGGACAACTTCACTATTGATTGGCGGTTGATAAACGCGCCACGAATACCAGCTTCAGGAGACGTGGCAGCAAGAGCCAAGGGTACGATCAACAAACTGCTTAACAAGAGATACCTAAGTTTTAGATTGATATCTTAGTAAATGGAAGTATATTTAATAGTATTAATTTGATCGGCTTGGGGTATGTGGGGTATGTGGGGTACCCCGGAAAGCGAGTGAGACGTGGAACGAAAGCTCTACCCGCTGGCCAATACAGCCCTAAATTTAGAGCCTCAAAAGAATTTGAGGTGCTTTGGATATGACTCCATGAACGACATCCGCACTCAATGTGTGTAGCAAACCTAATTCTACATTCCAGAAGCTGGGACCAGAGTGCAGATTAAGCGCCGTTCGACCTGTTGCCTCATTACTTTCCCCTCCCCACCCATCATTTCCCTTTCCACTGTCGTTTACATTCTACTTAAAGCAGAGCAAGCTTTTTCGTGATATTAATAGTGCCATTTCAGAATAGCCACATGTAGTAACACGTTGACTAAATGACATATCAAATTCTCGCCTTTATTACAGGGGAACTGGGGGCCGTCTCGAAGAAACACTACCTATCATTTATGGTTTTCTTGCCGCGTTGAAACCTTCTCCTGCATAACCTCCAGCCTGGTTAAAAAATGTTTTCAACTCTGTCTTTAGTCTTGTTTATACTGACGTGTTTCGGCTGAGTGTGGCTTGCATTATCACATGCTACGTTGTCCCTTATATAAACAACTAATAATTATTTCAACAGGGATATAGAGCCTCACTGCTATTATTGCTATGGCTATAAATGTTACTATTGGCGAAATCTTATTACGACGTTCAGGGGATGCACATGCAGGATCTCGGAGCCGACACCCATGTTCTTCAGCCGTAACATGACTATTTCCATGCAGCAAATGAGCCATGCCATGTAAGCTACAGCTATCTGCTATCAGAACCACACGAGTTCGATCACTGTTCCATGATCGAAAAGTACAGTCTGGCTAACTGATACCAGCACAAGTTGATCACCTCGATATTTGATTCACTCTCCTGTCCGACAGATGTACGGTAACGTAACGAAAGCCCTTCTCTTCTCCCCTCACTTTAAATAAGGCAAAACAAATGTTATAGAAGCCGCCAGCCTTATCCGGCGGTCAACCATGTCATACTGATGCCAGTCGTTAGACGCTGAGGGAGTGACATGACTGGGGGACATGCATATTGTGTCCTGGGGCTCTAACCGCTGTAATGCATCTGGTGAAGGACGTCAGTCGTATATAAGAACCGAAGATTTAGCTTCACTGTCTTGCTATAGATGATTGCCTCGCCGAAAACTATCAACACCATAGGATCGACAAACCAGGACATTCTATCTCATTGCCTAATCCTTACCAACGCACAATGCCAAGCAATGAATCAGAATCTACGCCATCGACGCCATCATCTCCACGCCCATCTTCTCTATTTTCAAACGAAAGCAGAAGTACAGACAGAAGTAGCAATTCGGAAGACGAATTAAACAACTGGCCCACAACTTTCCCTGCCCAACCATTACTTAAGACGTCTCAAGAATATTCTCTCTTTCTGCAACTCACACGTGCCATCATTCATCTCCGTGAGCTTCGGTCACTCCTTGGCCTCGACCTGAGCAAACTGCTTGAGGAATCCGCCGCCGAGGATGTTTACATCGCTATTAAAAAGGGCAAAATTGATCTAGTCTTTACTATTAATATCGATAACATTGACAAGTTGGTCTTCATAGGGTATGAACATCGATTCAAATACAGGGTAGTTTATTCGATTAATAATATTTTACAGGGCAAGGTCGGGCTATTAAAGATAATGGGGAACTTATAGAGGCATTGCTAAGTCTCTAAGCACGCGCAGTCGTTGCTGATAAAACTTCAGTGTTTTTCCAGCGTTATGTACTATGACTTTATTCTAACCCTGTATGATAGAAGGGTTATCGAGGGAGAGAAGCCGGAGGAAGTTAGAGCACTTGGTCTCTTCTTGCAATAAAGCCCTGAGAACTCGGTTACAATATAAGGTTTAATGACTATTTTGGAAGCTTTTGGTAGAATTTTATTTTACTTTATGTTTAAAAAAAATAAAAGTTCTGTGTTCTTTGTTGCCTTTGTTAGCTACCTGGGACACTTGACCGCGAAATGGGTACTGTCTCTAAAATCGAGCGGCTAATGAAACAGCCCTATTAAAGAGGACGTGGTCAGCCTACTATGTTAAGTTGGAGCGTCTTTTGGGTTGTCAAGGTGCTTACAGCGCTCCCTTCTCCTTGATTTCCCTTGGCAAAGAGTAACATCAGGCGTACAGTGTATCAATTCCAGTCACAACGATTACTCAATTCAGCATTTTGTACCAGCTCGGCTAGCCCAATATGGAGCGTCAGCTTATTGAATAGAGTTCAACGGCAGAGCTTAGCTCATGGCCTGTGGGGTTTGCGGCTCAACTGACGCCCATGTCTGTTAGTCCATTTGCAAGAGCAACGATGTTTGATGCTGCGGCTGAATCGCAGCTTTGTGGATTACCTAAGGTCTGGCAGTTTTAGGCCAATCATATGATACCCGTTGAGCGCCGAAGTGGGGCCGCATCAAAACTGCACGCTCCGTGCCTGGCTCCGTGATAACCTCCGGAACCTTACAAAAAGAATAAACCATGAATACTATACTGCACTAGAGGCCAGATGGTACTATAGGCATCAAAGTACAGGCTAGAGCTTGAGCGCCCTTCCCTGCATCGGGTTTGAGGTAGCGAGCCGCATTTCTCGAGAAGAGATCCTCCAGCACTTCACCCAAGCACTCGCAAAGCTGACGAAGAGCTCTCTCGCGATAGTTACCCCGGTAAATAAGCCACAATATTTCATAATATTACTTACAGACTCATGCAAGTTGCATACAACAGTCTTTGGCTCTAGATCCTCATCTGCCTTCTCAAACCTCATCGGGATGCTTCTGCAGCAGATTGCTAACCTTGTAAGGTATATTGCCGAAGCTCTTGTCGAGTAGACTGTCATTTAGGCGATTCCCATGCACAAGAAACCTTTTCTGACTCATGCCATCCAGATCAGCCACGTTTTTGGCACCCCAATCGTCTGCCGGGTGAATGCCTTCAGCCTCTAGAGCATGTTTGACGCGTTTACATGCCTTCATCAAGGTGTCCCGCTTAGCGTGGAGACTGTATATCTGTTGGATTATTGCGCGGTGGTTGAAGTAGTCGGCTGCTACACATCTGAAGCCTGTCTCTTCGACCTCAGCATCGTGTTCGAAGCGAGTTGCTCAGGATAAGATTGTCGAAATTCTGCCGATGGTCGAGGAATCATCTGAACTACCATGATGGCTTATGCAGTCGACATCCGTATAGTCCCGGCCAGCGGCACCACTCTCGGCATACAGTCTCTCCTTGTTCTCATTGAAGTGTCTAGCATTTGTTCATCCTTCTACTTTGAGGACCCCCACTAGCTCATTTTCTCTTTCATCGACGCTCGCTTTTGTTCGTTTGAAGTCAAACATGCCTGCGAAAGGCATTGCGGTGTGTAACGTCTAGGTAGCGTCCTGTCTAGGTTTGCCGATATATAATGAGACTTGTGTTTAGTGTCTGGGGGGTCCCTTTGCTTAGGATATTACAAATGGGACGTCAATATCCAAAGCTCCAGGAAGATGCAGGCATATTGGATCTCCTATTTGACGGGTCACAGACTGCCATCGTAGCCATGTGGTCAGGGGTATCTTGACGGTAAGAAGCAACTTGAAACAACGTGAATATTTTTACTGCCCGCGCGATAAGTTCATCTGTAGATGATGATGCATGGATCTTGGATGTCCTTGATCACCCATCGGATGAGGCATCTGGGGCGGTGCAGCCATGGTAACAAGCCTTGCAGTATGGTAGCCAGGTGCTTTGGTGCCGCTCGAGAAGCTTGAGTTGGTCCTGGGATCATAGCTGAGAATCTCATTCTGCAGGTCTTCTAGGATGTAAATATCCGTTCGAAGTGCACTCGTTGCTATTTCTGACTGTCGCAAGAACTGTATTATCTTGTCGAACAGTGTTCGGAGGAGTTCCCCATACACATAAATGTGAATTAATGGCTCACGGAATGCAGCTGAGAGACTCGGCAGGTTTCCCCATTGTCTGGAACATCGCCAAATTCTTCAAAATGCAGTCAGTCGAGAGAAGATAGACTTCCGTGCGAGCTGTGCCGAAGACGTTGGTGATAATCAGCCTCTTCTCTCCGAGACCATGGAAGTCACGGGAACTTTTAATGAGCGCCTTGATACCCTTTTTGGCCAACCCAACGACTTATAGATCTATATCGTCGTTCCAACTGGTTTTGGAGTGGATGGCAAGTGCCGTGATGTCTGGTTGGAATTCAGATTTGACGCTGGGAAAGTTAGGGGTTAATGCATGGTTCTTGATGGAGTGTGAGAACTGCAGAAGTTGTCGGATAAGAGGGCCACAAGTGGTTACTTGAGCTCCCCAGCACTTCGCCCGCAGTTTTGCTGCCACAATATCATCTGTAGATGGATTATCCGCTCTAAATGCGAAGCTGGGGGCGACCTTTGCATGCCCGAGACAGCATCAGATATAAGACCGACATTTTTGGGCTTATCCTTACATGATTGGCTGGGTCCTCTGGGACTCAGAATCTTCGATGGATGCTGTTGAGGTGAGTTCGCAGATATAGCTGTCTTGGGTAGATGCGCTGGTTGAACCCTTCCAAGAGACTCATGTTGGGGTGCAGCACGTCATCTTCGTACGAGAGAAGTCGCGATGGAGGGAGTTGCATTTCTCAAATGTGATCCCCTTCCATCTGTAGGCAAGTCCAGAATCAGAGAGCAAGTTGGTTGTACTTAGTTTCCTGAATGAATTCGCTGTTGCGCTTGATTCGTCTCATTTTGTCCAAGGTCCTAGAATCTTATCAGTCACTCATGATCTGTGTTTTATTGGAGACCCTACTACTTATGGCCACGAAATGACCTGCAGCTTGTGGCTGGCCCTGTGAATGATGTCCTATATGGGCTCTTTGAGGGAAAGGCTAGGTACCTAGGATAAAATATCGGACACCGACCCGAATCACACTGGGTCTGGCGCTTGGGTTGGATGGTCGACGGGTGACCAACCTCAACATGCCATATCTTCAGCAAGGCCAAGATGCGTTATTGGTTATTGAGTTTCGGTCATAGACGTTGGCAGAAGTAGTGGGGGCAGGGAGGAATAATTGACTCTCCAAACTGCCATCCACTTGCGCCTTAACGTTAGCTTGTCCGGACACACTATGCCAGGATGATGAGGCTTTGCTGAAGCATGGAGAATGAAACGTGCATCTAAACACCGCGCCAAACATTTAAATTCGCCCCAGGAGCTATACTCTCTATCTTCATCCGCCTGTTGAAAGAGCTGTGTCAAGAGTCCATGGGTCTACTTCTCCACCAATACAGGGAGTTTTACAGCAAAAGGCAAGATAGCAGAAACCGCACAATGCCTCATATCACTGAGCTAAAGTATGTTGACCCTTGTACTGCCACTGCGTCCATGTCCTTGTACGCCCAGGGTGCATCCGTCGCCTGCTGTCACCATGATACACTCGCCATTGAGCGAAAGTTTTCTCAACACGCTGACGAGGTTCAACTATTAGCAGTCAATAACTAAAGTAAAGCCTTCGAAGGACGTTTTGTTATAATTTAGGAGGCTAGTCAAACAGCCATCGTATGGGACTTGATGACAGGCGATGAGATCTCGCGATTTGTTTCTCACGACCATTTGACTGTTGCAACATGGATGGAAAGCGGAAATGTTGCTTTTGGTATGTATACTGACATAATTTGACTATAAATATAACTGAATACTTGCAGACAACATAACGAGACGTATTATCATGTTTGAACCCTAACCTCCGAGCATAGTTCTTAACCATTGATCAGATTGATGTAACTGCATTGGCACCATAACCTGATCGCAGAACGTTCGCGATTGAGTAATTTTCTCAAAATACGCAACTCAAATCTCACCAACACAGTTGTAGCTATTTAAAATGGCTATCTATTTGTTGCTACTCTACAACCACGCTTCACTATCTTCCACAATCACACTACTTGTAGGGGACCGTCATCCTTTGTAAATCTGGCGTGGCACGCTTCTTTATCGCGGCAAAAGTATAACATGCTTGCGGCGTGGCCTCTTTCTTCAACTAACACATGCACAGGCAGACACTGTCACGGGATGTTAGGACGAAGCATGTCACTCATGACCAGCCCCAACTTTTTATCCGCGGCCTCACTGTCTACCTGGCCGTTCTGTATAGTGGCAGCAGAAAGCTCGGCTGATCTTGTCGCATCTCAGTTGAGATCTGATGAAATCTCATCAATGGATGGAAAACGGCCGCGTCCTCAAGCAGAACCATGTGCATTAAACCTGCTGTTGTTTGAAGGTCTGAGGAACGATGCCGTGACCTCGCTGTTGGAGGCATGTGACAAAGGAGGAGATCCAGCAGAATCAGTGATAGGAGTGACACCAACGGCAATAGGACTCCGGCCACCATCACCAGCAAGCAGAGAATCGCCAACTATTGTTGACCATGTTGAACAGCCCGCTCTTCACATTTTCTGATGATGGCAGCTTAACGTTCCCAAAAACTTGGGACGGTGAGACAACTAAGGATCAGTGCCTCCATGTAGCGCTTGTGAGGGATGTGAACCTCAATAGCGTCGTTATGGTTGCCCATTCCAAGCATAATGGTGACTGCGGCGCGCAAATCTATAGCTTCAAGCAAGCGTTGGACATATGCGTGGCAAAGCTTCTGCGGCGATGCGTGTTCGCCGATGCCGCTAACTGCCCTCAACATCCAGTCTGACGAAGCCATGTTTTCGAAGTTTACATTCACGATATCTGGATTGATACAGCCCAGCCAATTGGCAAGAATAATGCGCCTGGCAAAACCTTGAAGGTGTCTGCTCATCTCATCTCTGATGAGATCTTTGACCTCTTTGTTCCATCCGAAAATGGTGTTGAGTATTTGATGGCGCAGATCGTCATTGGTGAGACGGGCATCATTGACACCCATAACATGCTCTTAAGGGATACCACTAAGACGTGCTCGAGTCTACTTGAAGAGGTCGTGGATCTTGTCATCATCGGGATCATGAGGAACTTCACCAGGCAGACGAGGGGCTCTTCTGCGTGAACGCGTCGAAGCATTGGAAGTGACACTAGTGGTACCAAGAGAGTATCCCATGGAGCAGGAATCCATATTTCTCATGTCACCGTGAGCACAGTTGCCAATCTTCGATGTCTTGATACAGATTCCAGCAGAGATGTGCGTATTTTCGAGAAAACCCCTGGACCTCATGGAGTCTGAGCAACGGCCTGGGGTTTGAGGAAATCCTGCCGAGGACTTGGACAAGGAGAGCCCAATTCGGCTTGATACGGGACTGGCTGATTCGCAACGCTCATTGCCTGAGTCGTAAGCATGGCATCTAGTGAAGCGAGCAAATGGTGAGATGTCATCTCCCCTTTTTTTCTGAAATTAGTGAGGGTGGTAACAGGGCTGCGGGGTGTTGAAAATTGGCGACCATGATAGCAGGTGGGTTTACGTCGAATTGCTGTACGGTGTTATTGGGGCCAAGAATAAACGACGCAGCTCGCCGACCATTAAAATTCAGCAGCAATAAAAAGCACTATACAATTAAACCAGATGCACCAAATGCTACTATGAGTTCGATCCGGCCATACTCGAACACCATCTAGCAATGACAATATGGTGATGGGCACTGCATTTCAGTTGACCTTTCCCTCACGCCGTCTTTATATCCAGGAACACGACCATCAAGTATTCGTGTCTTTGGCAGACAGATTTTCTATATACTACAATCAACATAGGGAACAGTTCCTCGACCGCGGCTAAGGGTGCTCTCACACCAGCTCAACCGATACAAAGATGTTACTGCGACTGTAGGCCAATACGTCGGCTTCTCAACAGTTTTGTTTCCTTGACGGTAGGAAGATCCCTATTGAGAACGAACACGGCCGGTACTATAGGGTTGACTGCCGCCTATAAGGTTAGCCTTTAGGCTGCGAGCACAGGTTATGAATGAGAACACGATTTTTTTGTTCCAATACAAGCTCTTACCCAGAAGCTTTCACAGTGACCAATAAATCTTGCTGCAAGCACTAGGGTATTGCACAGGGAAGAGACCCAAGAAGTATGTAAAGGAGTTTAACCTCAAGTTTGTACCACTACACACACACCACTACAACACGACTCAAAAACCAAAATTGCAACCGCAAACCGAACTGTTGTCTGCAAAGACCGTACGAGCCCAGATGCTCAAGCTTACATCGACAACTTCCACATCCTCTTCAGTGCTCTCACTTATGCAGGCAAATGTCGGATCAGAAAGCAGACTAGGATTAAAGGCCTTCTAAAGGCCAACCTTCGATCTCTCACAAGAGCAGGCTCCGAATACAAAGCTGTTCCCACCATGGTTTGCACCGAGCTGGCCCTCTTCCGTTATAGGGTGTCCAAGGCAGCTATCGATGACCTAAGCGCTCGCCGCGTCATGGACTTTGCTCGCCACGAAGCTGACGCGCTGAGAGAGCTGGAGGAGGAGGAGGGTGGGGCAAATGAAGATATCGTGGCGTTGAAGGACAATGTCAACTGGATGGTGGAGCTCGTGGCTCTGTGGATTGATGCGGCAAACTAAGGAAGGCCGGCGGGCGACTGGAAGCTTCGATAGCTGAGAAAAGACAAGCTGGCCAAGTTCATAAGATTGATACACGATGATGCTAAACATGATGGAACACGATCGGTACCATTCTGCCAATACAGGAAACCCAAATGCTTACATCGGGCCAATATAGACAAACACCTTTCTGGACATCTCGACTTAGCCAGACAAGGGTAAATCTTCTTCCGATACCAAAGCACCTCTGCGTGAGGCTCTCGCGCGATTCGCCCAATGTTTATCAAGCCCTCTTTCCTCCTTAAAACTCTCAATCAAGAACTGAAGACTGTCCATTGAGCGAATAAGAACCTTGAAAATGGCACCTTGAGGCTGAATCGGCCTGCAGGGTCTCTGTACATTCTGTCACTACTCTAGCTGCAACTTTAAGCTTCTCAAGACCCTCCCCGAGACACGTAGATTTAACATGGTGGACAGATTCATGGAGGTTCATGCCAAGCGATCTTCGACAGGCCACATGGAGTGATCCGTAAATGGGTTACTGAGCCTTTTCCTCCTATTGATAACAAAAGGCTTCCACAGATCACATGGTCTGATGAGCTATCATCATTCCCCTGCTTGAAAAGACGCCTTAGGTGGAGCCCTCCTTCGCAGGCGTCTTGAGTTCAATGGTAATCGTTGCTCCTGGCTTCGCTTCTCTTGTTTAATAACTGGGACTGCAGCAGGAATGAACTGAACGCGGCGGCTACAGCTGGTAGGTCGTGAATGTAACCTGCGGTGGGTGTTGAGGTTGTCTTTGCGACTGAATTGGTCCTTTCCACAGAACTCACAAGCGAGATGATTAGGCCATGCCACGTGGGAACTGCGGTTTGTTAGTGACTAATTTTGAGCTTCCTAATTGGAAGTAAGATTTACGTTTGCTTATGGCGTTTGAGGTGCTCTCTTCGTTTATAAGATTTTTGACAACCAGAGTAGTCACAATTGTACTTGACTCCCGAAACCACGTTATCTGGCTCAGAACCAGGCTTGATAGATCCCTCTCTTGATGATCGGCTCTGAGCTCCTTGTTCTTCTACGCTCTTTTGCTGAATATCCACTGTCATCTGCCTTTGTGCTTGCATCCAATCGGGTAATTCGGGGCTGTGTGGAGGAGAGCACAGAGGAGACCAAGAATGTCGGTCCAGGTTAAAAGAGTCAAACTCACTGGAGCTTTGCTTGTTGGGAAAGAATGAGATTGGATTGCCCTTCACACATGACCATAACGTGCCAGTATCGGATACCACCGGGCCAGAGAGGCTTTGGATTGGTGTCGTTGCGAAAGAGGTGGCTCTCATGGAAGCATCAGGTGAGTATCTATATATGTCAGAACAGTTCGATGACGTTAATGAATCCATTCATGCGTTATGTGTCATTTACATATCATCCTGTGCTCGTTTTCAAAGCCAAGTTGCTCTCACTTCACCAGGGCCTCGGGAAAAGGGTCGGAAACTGACATGTGGTCTTCTTCAGCCTCGATAGGACCAAACTTGCCCATTGCTGGCGTTAGACGGGTCGGCTCTGCCCGGTGAGAGACGAAATTACAAGGTTCATCGCAGTCCACAATACCGCATTGGTGACAAGTTGATTGTTGAGATGGGAAAGTGAAAGGATCGAAAGCCGATGAGGTGGAGGAGAGGTTCGTGGTTTCGGACGGGCATATCATGAGCTGGCCACACATGTTGAAGGTGTCGTCCATGTCGAACCATTTAGAATCGAACTGCATTTTGGTGAAGAGAAAGGAGTGTGAAGAAAGAACTAAGACTTTGGACTAGTTCAGGGGAAGCGGTGCAAGGCTGGCGAGGAACTGTTGGCTGACGATACGGCTAAGGGCATCACTGGCATCAGACTTTACAAAGCTTGTCGCACTACTACAAGTCCAGGAGCTAGGTTCATCAAAAGCATCGACGAGTATGAGAAATGAATTCAACATGTGGCAGTGGGGTGCAGGGAAGAAGGCTGAATAGGAGCTTTTGCTATAAGTGCTTTGAAGACCGTCGAGGAAACCTCAAATGATGGCCTTTGTAAGGTACCTACGAAACAATGTCTACAAGATCTCTATTCTATGCAAGAGCGGATGATCTGACTGGGATACTGGAAAGGCTCCCCCCAAGATTTCGACTTGGGACGATTACACGAAGAAGCCGGTAGAACCTTGGAAGGTTTCATCTTCCTTAGGTATGATTTCAGGGGCTAGGAGTCTGCATATGAGATTGTCAATGGTATCCGTCAGAGACCGGAGTCTGGATACGGATCGCCACCGGTGGTAAGATAGCTGTTACTATACTGTCCCGCGGAGTTGTTGTGAGTGTTGTACAGTAGCATAGACTTTCGGCTGCCTGTGGCAACAAAAGTACAGGGAAAGTGTGTTGAAGACTTCATGTCTTGGTCTGCACTCTCTTGTCATCCTAAAGTTGGTCAGAACCGTCCTTCTTGAGACTTCTCAAAGCAGACACAAATGTTCAATATAAGTCTGTTGATACATTGGATGAACGTTTCGTGGTCAATCCTGTGCTGTCACTCTTTGTCCGCGTTTGCCATACATTGTCCCGAACGAATAGGTAAAAAACTGCTCGACTTCTCCACATGTGGAAGGCCTAATTCCTCGAAGGAAAGCCGGAGTATTAGTGCAAATGGAAGAATCGCTTGGCTTCATAAATAGAAAGCCTTTGTCAGCCTTGGAAGATACGAAGAAGAGGTGGCTTTCCGGAAGAGTGAAAGCCTGAGACTCCGCTGGGAACATAGGGCAAGCATGCCTGGAGGAGGCGACTTACACCCTCAGTCCGCAAACTTATTCGAGTTCTGTACCAGCCTTGATAGTCTATTCTCGCGCTTTTCGTTGCCCATCGGTCTTAGAGTCAAGATGATCTGCTATCAACGATGCTGTTCAAAAACTGCACAACCAAACATCAAACGCGAAAGAAAGAAAACGGCCATTGTCTATTAAACAAGCCGACTCCCTTAGGATAACTTAAGATTATCTGAGACCTAGAGTGAGTGTTTCTAGCAGCTGAGTCCCTAATTCAATACAGAGCCAAAGTAACATAGCCTAGATATTCTGGAAAACTCTACTTCCAATTCTTACCCCTATTCTAGATTCTAGAGTCCTTTTACACTTTTCGGCGGATAATGGTTGACATGACTTTTCCAACATCCACATCAATGTACTAAAGGCAGGGCAACCCCTGGTATCAATTGACAAGGGCTTTGGTTGTATCTGCTTGAGACCGGAGGCGCACCAGTTGTTCGGCGAGCTCGTTTGCTGGTCTCTCTGCCTGCCTGACCATCTCGCCAACTTCACATCTGCTTGATCGATGAGTTTAACCTAATTCTGATGCATGGTGCAGGGGTTAGTGACCAGGATTCAGGGGATGGTATAAATGGAAAATGAAATCCTAAGCCCTGCAACTCAAAACGTATCCTAGTAGCATTTTTGCTTACCCCTTAATTCCATTTCCTCCTGTGACGTACTTGGCCAGTGCTCTTAATATTTTTTCTGCCCGTGTCACCGCCTAAACTATCGTAACTATTAAAGTCCAAGTCTTATCGTTAAATCCCTTCTCTACCTGCAAACTCCTTCGCTCGATGTATTATTTTCTTAAATCCCCATATCGACTTCTCTCACTTCATTTTGCGCAGCCTATATTCCAAGTTCTATCCCTACAGCTCAGGAACAGATTGAGATCCGCGAGCCCCTCAAAAGATGGCCACTGAGGAATATACCCTTGAAGATCTCCCAGAGGACGAGAGACATTCCGTCTGGGAGGATACACAACGTAAATACTGGATCACGTATCGCAACAAGAATGAAGCCAAGAACAACGAGGTTGAGATGGAATTCAAGCTTTTGATCAATGAAGAGCTCTTAAATTACAGTCATCTGACAAGGAAGGAAAGTCAGTTGAATACATTGGAATCATACCTGGCTAGAGAGCTTGCCAAGGTCAGCGCTGAACGGACGCGCACTACTGATGAGCGTGAAGCACAGGCTGGTCGACTAGAGCACATCAAGCAAGACTACCATGTGTCGCGACAAAAGAGGGCGGAATCACAGCAAGATTTTTGGATCAAGATGCGAGCATTCTTCAGGGGAAAGATGGGAGAGGACCCTCATACTGCCGATGATAGGGGACCTGAATCAGAAGGAATCATTCTTCCTGAGGAGCTGCCAGAGCTAGCCTCGGCCTCTGATAGGCTAGCAACACGACAAGAGTCTCTTGATAGCTCCTCTGAACCAGTACATCCGACAGTGGAAGTGCAGCCAAGGCCTGAGCCAATGAGACAACCAGGACTTCGACAATCTCAGCAATCTCAGCAAGTCGAGGAACATATCTCTGAGCCATCTCGATCATCTTCAGAGCAATTTATTCTGATAGATACACCCGGACGAGTTGCTGATCAAGAACTTGTGATGCAACGGGAGTTACAGAACGAGATGGAACCTAGAAGACAGAATCCTATGGAGTCCCCCAGTCTAACCCCTCACGAACCAATTGTCGATCTCCCCCGCGGACCTCCTAACCACCCATCAGCAGAGCTTGATGGTTCTGCCAAAGACCATCCGGGTTCCGATCCAGTCCAAGCACCACGAGAGCATGAACAGTTATGTCCTTCTATGGATCTCTGCCAACCTCGTCCTTTCACGCCGTTCAATAAGGGGTTTTCACCTCAGTTGAGCAGACGACAACGGCCAGGTTCTACTACTCCCATCAAACCAAGCCCCTCATCACATTCTAGACTGGTGGACGATGACTTGTTTCAAACGACTGCAGCGGCCGTTGACTTACCACCTTCAGCAGCTCTAGAAGTATCCTTATCTGAAGACAACTTGCTCTATCACCAGAAGAAATCCGATCATGACCCCCCAGAGGATCAGCCAGCCAAGCGACAAAGGATTGATTGATGTTGAAGCAAGTGACTTGACTAAGGTCTCGATTTACAATGGCTTCCGAATGATACGCTGATATGACCAGAACACTTCTGCACCCAGGTGATTGAGCTGGAAATGAGTCTGGGCACTTTTGGCATTAAGCGGCAATGCGGACGACTGGGGCTTGCAGTACCTTGAATAAAGGAGCGGACGTACACCGTACACGTAGTAGGAGATCAACAAGGCGAAGGGGACCCGAGGCCGGAGGTGGGCACATCTTGACCTATTTTTATCGCTGCAGTCCCAACATCAGTCCAACAGCGAGAGTTCACAGATGGCAGCCAGAAACAAGCAAATAAAATTGTCTTTTGCTGTTTAGATGTAGAGACTTTCTCTTTGTAATGCCAAGTATGAAATAAACTGTGCTTTTCCCCGTTGTAGATACTACCCCTCTCTTCTCCCTTAGTTGATCCAATCTCCTACTGGGACCTCTGGACGGTCCAATCCCCGAAAAATGGAAGCAAGGACCTTCGGGCCGCAATTCAATCCGCAATCAACATTAATGGCTCGCCTGAAATATTGATTGAAAGCAGGCAAAAGAAGCCCTAAGGAATATGGGGAAGCATAGTTCCATTTCATACGATATCGAACTTCTCATCATCTCCTTGTTTATTTCTTATATTTGAAACAGAGCTTTGTGGTTGGCTTTTCCTGCCAGGTAACGTTCTCCAGCAATGGTATCTGAGGCACCTTATTCATCCTGAATCCTTCTATCACCATTGGTTGTAGCGAGCTTCGCAATAGCTTCATCTATGTGCCACAAGCTTCTATTTTTGCTCCTGCTCCCTCTGCCAGACGTTGTGAAGAAGACTGTTGCCAAGATGCCGATGACCGTCGTTGCACCTAATGCTCAGCTGTTCTCCTGGGAAGTTGACACAAAGTTTCGTCCCTCGGGCAGATCAAAAGCGCCCTCATCAGTACTAAGGATCACTGGATTATCCTAAAGCGGGACTTCAACATCAGTTGCCAATTCTCAAAGTGTATCTGTAGCACATCACCAGTTTGAAAGCCAATCAAGTTGAATTCCCTTGACTCGTGGCCATATTGATTGAATACAGGCTATGAGTGCGACCTGAGGCATCTCCTGTCGTCCTTGTTGGTTTAAAACCCACTCTTAAAGGGTATGGTCAAACATAAGACACTGATAGAGATACAATACCAAGAAAAAAGCAGGAGTAAATTTTGTGTCCCTAGATATACTCCACGTAGTCCTTAGGAGAAGCCTTGAGCTTCGTCCCCCACCTGCTACGAAAGACTTACATCAAGAGATGCTCGACACTTTCCTCTCGTTCTATAAAAGTGGAAGATCACTACTGCTGCCAATTTCTGAACGCCCAGAGCCGGGCTCTACTCTGTTCATTGGGGTTCCACCAACAGTATCGCCAGTGCCTACCCGAATCCCTTGACTCCCATTTGAATCCGTCAAAGGTTGCGGGCTTTCGAATATGCTGATTCCGAAATAGTTCGTGAACGTGCGAAGTTCCGTTAGTGAACCAAAGATAATGACGATGTTGCTTTCAACGAACAAGCAGAGCATAGCTTTGGCCAGCATGAACGTTGTGTCAGGGTTCTTGAGTCCAATCACCAAGAACATCAAGCGGATCAGAATAACGGCCAGCGTGAGTAGCCCATTGCTGACAAAAGCAACGATAGTCACTATCCTCTTAACCCCGTGTAAATCGGGGAGGAATATGGCCAACATCGCAATCATGACCGTGAGGTCTTCCACCGCCCAAATGCCCGCTTCTGCGATATAAACACGATAGATTGTAGGTCGGTGTAAGTGGCATGGAGTCTTGGCCCCACCCCACTGACGACCTGCAATTATGAGAGCAAAATGCAGAACGAAGGGAACGATGACAAGAACCACGGAGCCCAGAATGGCATATCGAGTATACGAAGACCAGCCAAGCCTGCGCACTATCCGGTAGTATATAGCACAGAGCGTCAGCTTTGAAAAGACGATGCCTGAGGTGATCAGTAAGATGGCGGCAATGTGTCTGGAATCCCCAACAGTATCGTCCAGGTCGCCCTTGGGTATACAGGCGAAGATGATGATACCGGAAGCAGACGTGAGGATCCACGCAATAAGGATCATATCTTTTATCAGATTCAGCAGCGGTCTCTTATCATATACGCCCACGTAATGGGCTCACCTACAATGCTGTAAAAGCCACTTTCGGGTGATGCAAATTGCTGTGCAGAGACATTGTACTAGAAAGAGAACGGAAAGAGTAAATCCTATGATCAAAATGCAATAGCTCACGATAGGAGTCACTGGATCCTCGTTCGTGCCAATAGCATTGACATCGTAGCAGCCCGACGGGTATATCCGTGCGTCAACCTGAGAAAACTTGATCATCTTCTTGATGTAGAATAAAAAATACGTATAGCCAGTAAATGCGACGCCGTGCTAGGTTAGAGGGATGAGTCTTGCAAGTCACAATCTGGGGTCTTGGTTTCACAAAGGTCGACTTGTATCTTTTATCATTTGATGTTCCGGCCTGAGGCTTCGATGTAATCTCTCATTTGCGACAATATTTTCTCTTGTCTCCGCTATTCTGGGTGCGGAAGGGGGTCCGCGAGCGGAGTTGCGATCGCGAAACTAAGTTTGCTAACCTGGATTATCCATGTCGAACGGGCGATGAGCAGGATCTTCAAAAACAATTAATTACTTGCCCTAGCTTGCCGAAAAGGAACCCGAGAAGAGAACCCTGTAAACTATAGCCTCACCTAAATGTGGCGATACCGTTGAGAGTGGAGCATGATTTGATGGGGCAGAAATGATCTCTGATGTAACAGCTGGCCTGGGGTGGGGGTGACAGTCGGACGCAAATATTTCAGCCCTGAAAGTCTCCCGTCACCGCCATCGATCCCAGGCAAAGCCACTAATGCAGGCCGGGGATGCCATGACGGCCATGAGCATCGATGAACACTATGAACGACTTTCGAGGTCTGCCTGGGGATTGTTCACAATATCGTCTGTTGTTACAGACATATGGCGCGATATACCTTGGCGTTAAGAGAGTACTCTGTATCCTGGAGGCAGCGAATGCACATAAGGAGTGACGAAAAGCAGCACAAACCCCCTGTTGTAGCCATTAGGGCTGCTATGCATTTGTTCCCCCTTCAGCATCTGTCGCCAAAATTGATCAATCAGGCCATTCTGCTTAATAGCCCATGCTACCCTAGACCTGTTTTTTATGCCATGCGTATGAATGTTCTTCTGGGACGCAGCCATCGATCGACTCGTCAAACATCGCAGACGATGCAACAAACATAATCGTCCAAGAGTCAAGGCCTATGTCTGAGCTAGATACGGCTATAAATGAGAGATAAAGGAAAACCCCTGCTAAAGTAGTAATCGAGAGATTATTGTGTTCTGTAGGTCAAGGCTGCGGGTGTGCGTGCAAAAGCGCGCTTCGAGCGGGACAGGGATATCTTGGCACAGGGGATTTGGGGCTCGATAGCTACGAGCGGGTCTCTGATGGCCTCGGGGTCAATTTGCGTAGGGCCATGTCCGATCATGTCCACTTGAAGCCCAAGTTCACCGTGGGAATAAAACTTCTCCCTCGTTGATGGAAAGCTGATTCTTGAGCAAGCTATGCTATCGTGGTGCCCAAAGCAGGTATCATCGACGGCAATCTACACTTTGGAATCATCGTGCACCGCACCGATCGCATTGACCAATTCCTCAAGCCCATCTGCCATGTCCATGATGGCCCTACTCCAAGCCCAGGTGTGTTGTCTGAGCTTGTCCAGTACGCCGAGCACTTCTTTTATGGTCTTGTGGGTTCTGTCCCTGGCCCTTTGAAGCTTTTTGTCCACTCCGGGGAGTTGTAGGGATACGGGAACAGGCGCCATGACAGGTTTTGCTTTGGCCACTTGAATCGGCAGACAGCGGACTCGGCGGTCAGGGTTGGGACTGTCTCTGCTTGTGTATTAGGCGGTGGTTTAGATGGCAGTCAGCATCGCATCGGTGGACCGCAGGCTTGATCGTCTTCGCTCGTGTACATGGCGGCAGGTTAGGTGGCAGTCCAAAGGGCGACGGGCATTGCCAGATCTTGTCGGTGGCCTCAAGGCCCTGCTTCGCGTCAATTTCGGAGTAGGAGGGTTCGTATGCGGTTCGGGGCTTGGGATACGTGAGAGATTGGTCTCTGGAACTGCCAGTCGAGAAAGCCAGCACGACGCGTCGCTCATCACACCGGTGTTTGGCTCGCTGGTCAGCAGATAAAAGTCCCAGTCGCAGAAGGAAATGGCTCTGATGTGGAAGGAGCTTGTTGGTTGAAGAAGGCGTTGTGGAATGTGCAGATCTCGGCAGATCAGAGAGGCTCGGCGAAATGGGTGGTGCTCTTTTGGAGAATGAGTCGGTCGCCTGAGATCGGTTTCGATGTGGAGGGAGCGCCGAGGCTGAAGGTGAACATCGGCAAGGTAATGGATGAGGTTCTGCAAAGTGGAAGATGCTCCTGTACAATGTTAGATGGCCACCCAATATCACCCTTTCCCTCCAAGCGGCCGTTCCTTGTCGCTAGGCCACCTCATCCGAAGATCTCAGGCCTGACTGCAAGTGCAGGAGGAGCTTCAGGGGGGCACTTACAGTAGACCCATTTGTCGGCGAGCTTGCACAAGGCCAGGATGCCATGCTCTTATCATAGAGACTCTTCAGCCACAGGCGTCTTGGGGTATAGGTGACTGTGCGTAGTCGGTCAATTTTGGGTTCGGCGGAGTGGCTCGTTGCGATCATGTGTAGAGTGGCGCAAGGGCCATCTGAGCCTGCATCGTGGACTGGACTGATTGTCGATTCAGGATGAGGTCGACCTTGATCTGGGACGGGAGTAGCAGGTCTCCGGTCTTCCTGTCTGACTGTTGATGGACAGCGCCTAGCCTCCAATTACGTGTCGCTCATCCACAACAGAGAGCACGCGAAACCCTCAGCAGCGAGTCATGGCAGGCAACTTGACTGGGTGCCTTACGGGTCCGGTGCGAGGTGGGCGGCATTGCGATGCATAAGGAATGTGGTGTTGTTACTGCTGCTAATTGCAGTCTTGGAACAACTTGAGGGGAGTGCGAATGGTCGTCGGGCGTTATGGAGCTGTGTCATCAATACTAGAGAAGGTAAAAACACAGAATGGAGTGAAAATTGGTCGTAGTGTACTAGTGGGTCATACCTCATTCTTGAGATCCTTTCACAAGCACAGAGGGAGACAGGGTAGTTATCTCTTGCAAGCTCCCCATTATGAATCCTGTCTGCTTAATTTCGGCATTGGAATTTGTAGCAAAGGTTATGCTCGGCTAAGTATCGAGTGTCGAGACTAGAAGAAAGACGAATGACCGGAAGCGCTCGATACCTGCGGCTGAGTCTATGGCATGGGCCAGCTGGGAATGGAATCTGTGCTGTTGTTCGAGAGTGTTGTGAGTAGAGTGGTCTCCTTAGGAGCTTCGTCTTGGCGCATAGGACCATCGTGATCTCGCAATCGCTTCGGTTGACGGCGGTGGCGATAGAGGCCGCCTGTCTCGACAGCCACAGCCATGGCACAGCCACTACTCAAAGCCACATTACCCCCAACCTCCAATCAAGTGAGGCCCGGCCACTTCTTAAGCAAGAATGGTCTTGTCAACAAGAGATTCTAATTAACATTAACCTTGCCTCATTCTTCATGTTGTTTTGTGCTCATCATAACGCCAACCACGTTTGCGAAGACGGCAAAATGCAAGCGAGACCATGCAAAATCGAAGAATTTATTCTCGTAATAGGTTTTAAAAACAGAATAAAACACTTGAGAACAAGTGCGACATTCAGCGCTATGGCGACACGCGGATGACAGGGCGGATCGGCGAAGGCGAGGAATCGAGATCCGGTGGTGTCAATTGCTGAGTGGACTCAATACGTTCAGCAAAATAGCTGCGGAGCTCTTTGGGGTTTATCTGCGACGGGATGCTTCTCTTCTCGACCAGGCACTTTGCAACAGCCAGTGCAAAAATTGCACAATTGAAACTATCTTCTTGTTGGGGACATTCCTGTCGCGCGTCAGACAAACTTACTCAAGTGAAACAAGCCCATACCTTCTCCCAAATAGTGATCTCAGTAGTGGTTCTAATTGTCGGCTCTTTTAATACCCATCATTACAACTCTTTAAGTGGCATAGATATGTCAGTTAATCGTCTACGATCATGGCAGCACCAGTCTGCCCGCCAACTCCAGGTCTCCACAATCTATCTCGATCGAATCCCAAGGCTTTTTTGAGAATCTGAGAAGGGAAGAGGAGAGATTGGAGATAGGACGTTTGGTAAGAGCGAACAAGGAGTTTCAATTGTTGGGCATGGAGCAAGGGCTTCGCTCCCGTCGACAAAAGCTTAAGGAAAGGGAAGATATGGCGTCTAATCTACGAGGGCAAGTTAGCGACCCGGAAACCACAGAGGCCGTTTTGGCTGAAATTGAGGCTTGGATAAACAACTGTCCCGAGGGCGTTGGTATTATGAAGAAACGGATCGATGAGATGAAATCTGATGCCGCGTCAAGAAAGAAGTCAATGGGGGAAGAAAGTAAGTGTCTCCGCGAAAAGCTGGGAACTGTTGAAGCGGAATGCGACCATATTCGCAAGGAAGTGAAGCAACTAGAGGACCAGATTGCTTCGCATGAAAAGGAATTAAAGGCTATGTTGGCAACCGAGCAACATTTGGCCCATATCAAGCGGTCTTGTGCTGAGTTTGCGAAGAGTAGATGATGGCGATAGTGTATTCAATCTTGGTGATCATTGTGGGTGATCATTGTAGGTGATCGTATTTTAGGTGATCGTATCTTAGGTGATCATTGTGGGTGATCATATTTACATCACCATCAGGATTTATATCACCGAAAAGGCAAATATCATAACGAACGAGGTGCTATTTACTTTATGCTGATGGAAAGATTTGAAAAGCCACAGGTCTACATCGTTGGTGAGCACAAATACATCCAATGACTTGATTGAGAAGCAATTAACCAAACCCAGTATGCCACACTTTCTTGGTCACAGGATCACTATCCATCGTCGATTTCTCAAAGCCTGTTGTCACTGCCTCAAATTCCAATGCATACATCCGTTGCTTTCGAACCTCAATATCTGCCTACCCTCATCGCTTCGATGATGCTGTTCCCCAAGATGTTCTGGTTGTGGGGGGAGCCTGGAATTTCACGGTGACTGGCGGCACTGATCGGGAATTTCGAATGATCTTGGAAATGAGGGTCGTTAATTATCGCCATGCTTTTTAACACGTGTCGACCTCTTCTCCTCACATACATGACTGCGCTGTGAGTATGATTTTGCTGTAAAGTGGCAGCTCTGTGCTGATCTCTGATTGAAGTTGATTGATCCTGGGCTGCTTACAACGCGCCATGACATACATGAGGACGACAATCGGCAAGGAGAGCATTCACAATCGATCGGATAACAGCAGCTCACTAGGGTGTCATCTCTGAACAACGTGTCAAATAATGGTCGATTTGTTCAGCCTGTGCTAAAGAAAACAAGAAGAAAATGGAAACACAAAGAGAAAAGGGGGACAAATCTTTCCGCAGCATATTGTGAACTTCCAGACAAATCAAGCAGTCAGTCAACTCTTATGGTCTAACCACCTTATGAATTGATCAAAAAACTTAACGAGGGTATCCTGCTGTAGGTCCTTTGGGGGGCTGTGATTCGACACCAACATGCAAGCAACAACATAGATAAACTGTGCCTCAGGAGCTTCACGTACAACACCATAGTCCTTCTCCTCCAAATTGAAAGCGGGCACAACTTTCAAAGTGGCAATTACCTGCTTATGAGATGTAAACAAAGGTTTCTTGTCCTTATCAAAATCAAACGGCTGAATGTTTAGTTCTGTTTCGCAGGATGTCATCCGATCATGGATTTCAAGCTGAGGTGAGAGGGGCAGCGACAGAAGTGATTCGGTTTCCGAAATTGCCCATTTCAATCCGTCCTCGAGCTGTTTCTTCATCAAGGTCTCCGAGATGCATTTGATGCATGGCTCAGGCAGCGTCTTGTCATGACTAGCCTTACATTCCTTTGCACAAAATAAAAGGCGACAGACTTGTAACGCAGTAATGTGTTGAGCGATATTATAGCCGGGGAGATCTTTCACGTTTCCCCAGCAGGCGAACGCAATAGAGGTCAGGTTCTGACACGTGGCGGCTCTGATGTGTTCGCATTTGTGCAAAGTCAAGTCATCAGCTGTATGATCCTCCTTTTGTTTGACAGGAGTTTCAGTACCGGATCTCTCCAGATCGTGCGTCTCTTCAATTCTGCAGTTGCCTTTCAAGGATGGTGGAGTCTTGGGTTGGAAATATTGACCAGGTGCCGCCCTTTCCTCATTACACATGATGTAAATATTGAAGGGTAACCTTGTTGGGTTCTCCGTTTTCCTTTCGTTCTCCAAAGCTCGGCACCCCGAAGCCCTGTACAACTTGAAGATGAGTTGGATGGATGCGCCTCCAGGCTTGTGTTGCGGCCGGTCTGCAGCGTCTGACTTGAGTCTTGATGCTGAATTCAGGAATCTGGCCGCACCATTCGTGGCATTGCCTCGACGGACGCAGATGAGATCGTAGAGAAAGCTTAAAACCTCATCAAGACAAACGTTGGATGGGAATGTATAGCCAAGACGACCGAAACCTCGTGCCGCGAATATCAGAGCGCGGCCGTCAAGTTTCTTCTCATGCTCGTCACAGTCTTCCAGTGAACCCTTCCGGAAGTACATGCAAATGCTGCCAACCCTCGAACCCATTTCTGAGGATTTCGGAACCATGGAAGTGAAGAATACGCCAAGATGTGTCTCGCAGGGAGTGATAGACTCGAGCAGCGCCTGATCAACATCTTCAATGTCATCCTTATTATTGCAGATTATGTGAATGCGGAGCTTGCTTCCGAAAGTCACCTCGATATCATGGAGGGCATGTGGTGTTGGTTGCTTGACCTGGCCGGCCGTGTCGATTTCAGTTGTGACTCTCATGACAGAAAAAAAGTGGCATTGAGTAGGAGACTGGAGGTCATGATGCACTAGCAAAGGCGGGAAGATAATCGGTATTTGAAGACTGAGGCTTCGGTGATGGGCTACAAGTATGAGTGTAAGAACAGACAGGGATAAGGATCGCGCTTCTCTCCTCGTCCGAGACCCTGATCCCGAATCATGGCTTGAATCCTCGCAAGACAATGCATCCTCAATTGCTCAATCATATTTCTCGCTGAGCAAAGCCAGAAGAGGGCTGGTGCTTGACTCAAAATGGACCTACCGGGTAGGCTTCCCGCCCGTGTGACACCATCTCCATGCCGCCAGCGAGCGCAGGAACCAGTCTGATCTCTTGGCGCATAAAGTAGCTGGATTCGCATTGAGCAATGGAACCACCAAGGCCTCAGCTCAGCCGGATATGGAGCGTTGAAGTCGGCACAGTATACAAAATATGCGCATACAATGATACGCAATCTCTCCCCATTTATCGGTGCGCCGGCGTTACGTATGGCGATCTTCCCCATCATGCCGAATGAGGAGACTGGTATGCACACCAGTTGGGAGTCATGGTAGCGAACGGTACTTTCTTTTAGCGCTGTTTTCTCTCTCCTACCCTTGCCACTACCTTCTGCTGCCGAACACTCAGAAGATCAACGGCAACTCAAGTTTGACATGGGACGGACTGGAGGCGACCACGACACTTTCAGCTTAGAGCGACTCGCTTCGCTCAAATAAGGCTAGTAGACTCGAGCTATTCATAGTGCATTCAGCCAGGAGGCTTGATCCGAGTGAGTAGGCGGATTACAACGACATCTTGACTACGACGCGGACCGGGTTTGTTTATGATCCAGATCAAGTAGAAGTGTGTAATTGGATATTTAAATAGAAACAAGGCCTTTTACTGGACTGAGAGTGAACATGAACTACCTGTTGACGAAGATGCGAATTACCAGACTACGCGAGCCCACAGAATGCTGTCCTGAAAGCTGGTTACTGACCCCTCAATTGCGGATCCTAGGTCGCGTCTGTTCGCGTAAAAAAGCGCGTAAAGTCGCGCACTCTTTACCCGAAAGACGCCAAAATTTATGCCACGTCATCACAAGTCAAGCGTATCATGTGCTCCACCTCGATCCTGTCTGCGTTACTCTCTTAACCTTCCCCCCCAATCATGGATGAAGTGCCACTACCTAATCATCACCTTACGGAGGCCGATTATCACGGCTCTCCCAACGTTCCATATTCGCCCGGTCCTGAGGCAGATTTGCCCCCTGGTCTAAAGGAGTTCCTCAAAGACTTGCCGGTGTACGACCGTGTACCTAAGGATTTTCGACAGTCCTGGGAGCCCGTTCAGCGTGGCGATAACCATGGTGATACAGTTGCCGATGCCTTTCACAAGACAGCTGGTTTCGTCGCTTGGTATGCTTATCAACGCATCAAGCGTACTGCTGAAGGCTCGAGTAAATCCACCAACAAGGCAGACTGCGTCCGCTTCATCGCTAGCCTTCCTGAGGATGCGGCTGCTAGGCAAACGTTAGCGACAAAAGTGGTTGCAGCCTTTTCCAGCGTGCAAAAAGCCGACATCGAGAAATTGCAGAAGAAGCTGTCGCTGCAGGTAGCAGAACAATGTAAGTATTTATATATGAGACGCTTCCTGTCTACTGACATCTCAGCTCTAGATAACCGCACGTCGGAGGAAGTTCAAGCTTGTCCTTCCCCAACTTTTCGTGATTCGGCCACTACAGACAGTGACCATCAACAAATCTCACAGCCGTCACAGTTATGCACGACATCAAGCTCGCACTCCGACCGCGCGATGATCGAACGATCGACGACATCGATCCCCAATAGCTTCTCGACGAGCTACGGACAGCTCATAGTCAACCCGCCTTTGAAGACAGCCATGGAGCTGTTGCGAAAAACAGATCTCTCAGACGCAATCCAAAGGACCCGCCCTGAACCCAAAGGTGCTTTGGTCGCTGTAATGTCGATGGCGTTTCCCTCAGCGAGAAGTAAAGACGATTGCCAGTTGGTCCTGGAGATACAAGAGGACCAAGTGCAACATTTTGCCAAGAGATGGTTCGGAAGGCGCATTCAATCAAAGGACGGCTTGCGATACGAAGTTAGGCGCCGTGGGAGAACAATCGTGCCCTATGAAAAATTCACCCTGTGTGGCTTTAAGCTTAGGTGCCTGAAAGATATTGGCCCAAAGCTATCTCGTGCAGTCAAAACCAGCCCGCGATACAAGGAGGACGAGGAGCACTGTCGTTTATACACGGGCAGCATATGGATGGTCGTATCAATGGTAAGCAGTCATACGGCTCAGGTTTTTTTATCTCTGGGGTTGGTTGAGGGGATCCAGATTAAAAATGAATTGTTTGTCTAATGCTGATTTGTTTGGGCCTTGTCCACGCTGCATTATCCCCTACTACTCATATCTCATGCCTCTTTCACCCTGCCTCCAGCGCCTAGGAATACCAAGGTGGTTCCCTTTTCTACTGTTCCCTCACCAGTATGAGGCTCAACGATAGTCTTAAGAATGATACTGGTATCGCTAGTATTGCAGACTTTGATAAAGCAATCCTTGTAATAGACTAGTTGTCCATTTCCTGTGACAGTATATGGAGTATCCTCAGCATCGGAAAAAAATGCTTCACCATCGGTGTAAGCTTCTGGCTCGAACGACTTGGGGGTCAATCAGATCAGCTTTGACTCTGAATGTTTTGAGCATACATACCATAGGGTCTGGGTTCGATTCGACGAATGCGCGAGCGATTTTGCGTAATTTTAGAATACAGAAGCACTCCTTTGTGTTGAATTTAGATAAATTAGACCCGAATTCCTGAACAAGGCTGATATTGAATAAGACTTAGCCAGATTTGGCTCGTGAGTCAGAAGGAAGCACATACTGTAAAGAGATGAAGCGAGCAGCCGCTGGTAGCTTGAGGCGATGGAGTTGGGCATCAGTAAGGTTGAGTTTGTGGCCTCAGACCAGAAATTTACCGAGATTAGCCGCCTGCGGATGGAAGGCCAAGGAAACGTAGGGAAGGTAGGTCAATGCAGGTAGGTTAAGCAAGGAAAGGTAAAGCGGAGTAGGGAAGGTTAAGGCAGTGCAGGGAAGGTTAAGGTAGCGTGGATAAGTCAATGCAGGTAGGTTAAGCAAGGTAGGGAAGGTTAAGCAGAGTAGGGAAGGTTAAGGTGGGTGGATAAGTCAATGCAGGTAGGTTAAGCAAGGTAGGGAAGGTTAAGCAGAGTAGGGAAGGTTAAGGTGGGTGGATTAGGCCAAGATGAGGCCACAGGCTAAGCTAAAAATGGGCAAGACAGGGCAAGGCCAGGGTAGGGTAAGGTAAACGCCAAGAATGAAAGGTACTAAAAATTATGAGATATTGGAAGTGAAGTCAAATCATAAATCTAAGTTGCTAAAGAAACCAAAATGGACCGTTCGGATTAGACCCGATCGACACAGGTCATGTTGTCCGGGGCCTCTCGTATGCACTCTACGCTTGGTATCTGTGACAAGACCCTTGTGGGAAATGTTCATGGTAATCTAGTGCATGGACTACGTTTAGAGCTGAATATCTGAATGGCGATGTGGACATGGTATCTGATCGTAGCCACCATACCAAGGTACCGGAGAACATAGTTATCACTAGGTTCATAACATTTTACATGCGAAGAAATCAACCTGATCTGAGCCTCTAGTAGTATGAAGAATACGGATTCAAGCTCTCAGCGCGTTCTTTCAGAACAGGATACTATTTTCTACAACTTGGAATATGTCGACGTCAAGCTTCAGGGAAATGCGAAGAGGCTAGCTTATTCGTCATGGCCGCACATATGACCGCAACTCGACAGGGACATCCTTCGCTTGATCTAATTCAAACACCAATGGCCAGTACCAATTGAACGGGGCAGTATTGCTGGGACGGCTCATCAAAACTAACCTGGTACAGAATACAAGGCAAGCTGCATATTGACCTTTGATGCCGTATCTTGTAAGAGCTAGGCAAAGGCGACCCCCATAAGGCCATCTCATGCAGCCGCCATGAACCCATCGCCTTCAATCGATGCCGCACCTGCAAGGTTAGTGTGAGATTCTGTGTTGGTTGAGCATATCAGTTTTGATGTTTGGTCAGAGTGCTCTATTAGTGGTGTTGACGGTGATAAAAAACGAGGAGAGAGACAACTTCCACCGAATGTCTTTAATCCATAATCAATATTAAAAGGCCAAACCCCCGAGACAAAGCTCGTTGTTTCTGCAACTCACATTGTTCTTCGTTTATATATCATCCTATACGCACTTCTATACTAGTCTTCCCGCTTCCTGTTCTAAGCTTACTGTCTGTTATCTTCCCTACTCACGTCTGAGAATACTTTCTCGTAGGCTGGTCACACTTTTAGTATTTTACTTTGCACTACGATGCCTTCGAGTTCGTCAGAAAGCTCAAATGACAAGAGTTCCTCCAAAGAAAAAGAGAAGCCATTACCGGTTCCAGTAGTTAAAGATCCAGAGGTAGTGTCCTCGGAGAAGATCGGGGATAATAGTGGTTGGACGAAGCTACCTAAGATCAAGGGTGAGTTGTCCCTCTAAAAGCTACATATGACTACTAATTCCATACTAGACGATCCTTCAACAGAGAAAACTTAATGATGGATATTATGAGGCATAAATAGTGCTTGGTCTTGTCATTGCTTCCTGGACTTTGGTGTCTACGTAGCGAACACTATCTCAGCGCTCCAACCGATTCGAATTTAACAGTCTTTTGTCAGGATTGGAGTTGAGGGCATTCGGATTTAAATTGTAACGGTTAGAATCGAAGTAATTAGAATGAATTGAATTGGATTGAAACCTGACTCATCATGCGAATGAGATAAAGTTTATCTTATCGATTAGATATTGTCCTATCGATAAAATGCTGATGATACTGCTCTATAAATACAATATATATCTAATTCAATTTAATTACTTAACAATCTTGCATTGACTTGTTTTGAACCACGAATTCCTCGATTTGATTTGCTTGGAGTGACTTGAATTGATTATATTTGAATTGCTTGGAGCGCTGCACTGTACAGGCCGAGCCTCGGCTATACAGCTTTTCCGAGCCCGTTCGGTTTTTTATTTTTATTCTCGTTCTTCCTTGCCCAATGCCTTGATGCTGTCATTGCGTCATCATGTAGCAAGCTGCATCTTGCGAGAAGATATGACCAACTAGTCCTGTCTACCGCACTACGACTTATGATATATAAGTATCTATACGACCCTTCATCACCATTTTCCGGTTGTCAACATGCTTCCACATATCACTCACGACGGGTACACTGAGTACGACATACCGCTAGCACTTCAAAACGCCATTGATGCTGTAGACACCATCACTGCATCCGCCGAAGCAAAGAGAGTTCCCCATGATAATGATAACATAATCATATATCGGTACCCAGATGATCCTGAGAACGATACAAGAAATGAAACGTTCAAGAAGCTTGTGAATATATTTGTGAGCACTATATTCCGCAGGACCACCTCCATGACCAGCTAACCAAGAAGTACCCTATGGTTGCAGATTGGCCCGGCAAAGAAGATGTTGAGTTTGAATGGAAATTCAATCATATCCGTTTGGAAAGGGGCGGAGTAGGGACGCCAATTAACGGTAGGAACGTTGTCATTCCTCGGCCATTATCCGACATCGAAGAAAGCATAGTTACCGTTTTGATCACGAAGTCAAAGTCACAAGAAGAGGTGAAATGGGTTTGTTCAAAGGCATATATACTGGACGTTGAAAACTCTATTTTTGTGGATAATAGGCCATGTAGGATGTGGATATTCGCCTTTCGTTGCATAGAAAAGGACAAGGAAGAAGTCAACCGAGAAGCTGGAGAAGCTGGGAGTGCTGGATAGTTGCGGTAGATCACGCTCCGGGGCTTAAAATACCAGGACCGTGTATATCTTGTCCAATGTCTGTTTGAACCCGGAACCACTGGTCAGAACCAAGTTCATCAATACCTACAACGTCAGGAAACAATTTCATCCACTCGTCGATGTCCCCAGCACATCCTCCATGCTCTACCCAAGCCATAACGTTCTGGTCTCGGTCCTGGCAAGCGCCAGGCGACAAACCCAGCTGCTGACATTCCCCACATTGAGCAACTATCTGAGGAAGCTCCTGGTCGGTTCCTGAACCTGCATGACCAGTATACGGCTGTAGGTTCCTGGTGCTTGGCGTTGCGGCCATAGTGTTGTAATCCGCAGAAGTATGACGGGAACACTCGCTGTTGCCCAAGTCTAATGAGAAACCTTGGTTGTCTGATGGACCGGCCTTCTCAATAGGACTCCTGACCGGTGTTGGTCCCAAAGACGAGGAGGTGGCAGTGCCTCCTGAAGTGACTCGGTCGAACCTGGAATCTTCGGGGCAAATAATGGCATCTCTTTCGGAATCATTGACGCCAGTTGTTGGACATAAGGTATCTGATCGGTTGTGCGGTTGATGAGTTGGAAAGGGGCTTCTGGTATCGGATAGTGAAGTTGCATCTGGACCATGATATAGAACCTGTTGGCATCGATGTTCTGCGGAAGTATCTTGTTGTTTTGACACTGGCTGTACGGTAACTGGGTGTGGATGGGTAACTATGTTCTTTGTGGACGAAGGAAGCCCTTGGCTCTGACGAGGCGATTTCAAAGCATCTTGCAGACGATCCAGCCACACAAAAGGCGAGTGGACTTGGACATCAGCGAAGATATCCAGGCCAAGTATCCTGCAAATCTTTGCATGTCTATAAGGAGTCTTAGTCAGAGAAACCCAAGAAACTTGAGCTGTTTGCTCAGGGAATACTGACTCATGCCTGCCTCCTAGCATCTCCCATATCCAATTCGGCAGAAAAAGAACTTGAGGATTGGGGGAATCACCAAGTACGCCTTCCTCAGACAGACGCTCAGCTGCCTCGGAGGCAATGTTGGCTCGCAGCTTATCTCCCTTTAAGGAAGAGGTATAGAAAAAGAAATTCTTTGCTTCTTCTTGTTAGCTTGCACGGTCACAATCATCAGAATATGACTTACAAGCATATGCGTCATAAAGGCGCATGCCCCGTGGCCCCAATCGGTTCACCATCGCATGTAGAATGCGTACGCCCTTTTCCCATTTCAACATCTTGTCTGGTTGCTCATGAACCTCGGGTACTGGTTCACCGCACTCTTTCAGGACAATACGCAAACTGATCGAGATCAGGTGGAGTGTCCAAGTGAGCGCTGAGGCCTGTTTCCCAAACGTTTCTGCCCACTTCCATATCTGCTGAACATCCCTAGACCGAAGTTGGCTGGTATTGGAGAATTGAGCCTCTATTTGTCCATCGATAAGTGTAAGTGGCAATGTGGCAATAAGTTCTCCTTTCTCCCTTTTGTCAACTTCTTTCAGCCCTGTCTTTGCTTTCTTGACGAGCTTTTTGCTTTCCTTAACCACATCTCCAGTTGCTTTAACACTGCTCTCGATAGTCTGATGATCAGAGGGCGTTTTAGCTAATCTCTCTGGACATCTAATATCTGCATTGATGATGTGCTGTTGATGACCTATGCGATCCGAATTTGAAGGTGCTTTGCCAGTGTTATCTAGACCAAATATTCTTTTCGAGTGAGATTGACTATCGTCAGGCAATCGGCGTTTTTTGTGCGAGGGGATAGTAAGAGGATCAGAAGTACCAAAGGACCGAGAGCGCCCTTCATCAGTCGTATCGTAGCCTGAAAGTGATGTGCGCGCAGGGTGAGGAGGTTGCCTTAGGGAATGAAATGCTTGTTGTGCTCTAGCATGACAGTCGGTTACCTCCCCAAAATCAAGAGGGACCTCTTGTTGTCTAGTGACTTATTAGCATGACCAATGGAAGACTGGGGGATCGAGATTGACTACTAACTGTCCTTCACCGAACTGGCATCGACCAACTCTGAAGTAGATATCGTACACAAGCTGCACGCGCTTGGTAACGTCGCTTACTTCTGGTCCATCATCACAACACTTGACGTACCAGAAGTACGTAGAGTAAAAGATCTGATCAGGAAGCTGGACAAGGGTGAACGGTGCTAATTTCAAGTGCACTGCGGTTTCATGCCGACCCTGTTCTACAGCTAAGTAAATAGAGGTTTTGTCTGTGGCAGAAATAATGAACGGTCGGCACAAGCCGTCTGTCTTGAGCTGATTTGCGTCATTTTGAATGGCTTTCGTGATATAGAAAGTCCCCTCGCTTGGAGGAATATCGAGATCGTCGATGGTGGCAGAATCCATAGTCCTGCGATGAAAGGAGAAGGTCATCAGTCGGTGCATGTGACCTTTTGCAGAATAGCTTGTGGTGCTTATCACATGATGAAGCAGGCTAATGGCAGTCTCCACTCTGGTCGTTTTTTGAAAAACGACTAGAGTGGAGTTCAAAGATCGGGGGCTTGTCTTCTCGATTTCCAATTTCATGGGGCTTTCGTTTGACCCTGGCTGTCTGTGTCTTGAATGTGTATAGATGCGCGGTGGTGTGCATACGGGCAGACACGGTTATGGATGCGTTCACGCTCGCTGAATTATCCTAACACAGATAATCTTTTCCCTCCAGGCTGCCGGTAATTCTATCCGGCAGTCCGGACCAGTACGGTCTCCTGTCTTGCACAGTATGTGTTCAAGCAGTGGCGTTTTCTTTATATATAACCAATACAAAGTCCATAATCAAATGCCCTTCCATGCAAGTTTCCTGCAATCGCCTTACTGGCCTCGACAGCCTTCAATCGCCACAGGCTCGCCTTCAGAAACATGACACAACCCAGCATGCCATCTCAGGGTATCAAAGTCGAAAAGACATATGCTGTTACTGTGCGCCAGCGATTATATCCTCCCGTATCATTCTTGAGGCATGCTAAGTTCGAAAACGTCAGTTTCGGAATAGGAAATCCCAATCTTCTTTCCGAGAAGCACATATCAATATCTGTAGAAACTGGGAGGGTGAAAACCGGGAGGAGAGTCATTACCAGATAGTGGTTGGTGATAAACCGGTAGAAAGCATATTGGAGAAGAGGAAAATTGGAAATTGGAGCCTTTCACAGTGTTTTTCGTGGAAGGGCTGGAACCGCTTAGATTGAATGTCGGTGTGATTCAACGTCGCTGAGATGCATAGGGAAGGGGGGCTTGAAAAATCCTCCCAGCCTGATCCGAAAGTATTGAAAAGCTTGCCCCCCTTTGCTTCATATCCAATATGATGGCCACTCCTCTTCACTCTCGCTCACAGAATTATGAAGCCAGAAGCTGGAAACTGTCAAAGAACCGCAGCTTCTACTGGCGGAATCTCGACAGGACAAAAAACAAATGAGCAATATCGATATCCTTCGAAGACGCTGTCTCTAACTTACCAACCCCACACCTTGAACACTCTGCGTTACCTCCCGCACGATGCCTACCACTACCACGTCTAGATGATTGAATAGTGACTCTTTATAACACTTTGGAAAGCACTAAATCTCCTTACGCCAGCGATCTTCTGTGATGTCGCGGAGCACTCCTCTCTATGGCCCTGTCGGCTCGCTCAGCATTAGACTTTGACTGACGGGGACAAGTCCGGGCTCTCTAGAACGCGATACGGAGGACTGGTATCGATGCCGCGTCACTAGCGTTCAGCATCTGATGGCCTTCTACTCTTCTGACCGGAAATGGCCCATCTACAGGGTCAGTCATGTCGCGCTACGTTCGTATGGGACATCCTCTTTAACCCCTGGCTACTCCTTAATGTCATGAAATAATGCTTAACCTAACATATGTATCTCAAGACTTTCACCGACTCCCGATCTGTCATCGTCAATGGCTTCTTACCTTCCTTCAACATCATCACAGAAAAGGCCCTCTCCCAGCCTTCCATCTTCGACAATGGTCTCCACGCCTCAACTTCACAGCAGCAGCGGCGAGCAGTTTTCTAAACTGTCACAGCAAGGCGGCCTGGTTGGAGCCCATGTCTCGATCGATAGGCACATACCATCCTGGCCTGCGATACACGCCAACGGTTCCACGGAGCCCGATACAGACAGCTCAACAATCGGCTCCAACGAAAACTCTGACCACGGGTTCGACCATGATATCTACGACCCAATGAATGACGAACACGTATCCGAGACCGAATACAATGACTCTGACAACGACAGAACTATGGACGACGAAGGCTTTTCCCAATCGGATATCGCGTCGGTGATGTCACTCGATCCTACAGTCGAGAATTATTTCTTCTGGTGTGGACGACAATACCCCAACCAGGACACAGGCTATAGTTAGTAAGTAGAAGATGTTTGATCAGTCACAGCTTGCTGAGATTTTCGTTGCAGTGAACCCATCGATGCTATACGGACGGAGTTGTGGGAAGAGATGTGTGTGGCTCCTAGATTTTTATGATGCTATGCTAACTCTAAACCAAAGCTATGATGCTCGCCATTGGGTTTCTGCGGGCCTTCAAAGTGTTGCGATATCCGAGGATTGGCAAGTATGGGTTTCGCGTCCGCCTTCTGGATTGCACCAACTGACCACGAAAACAAGCGCGTTCTAGACATAGGAACAGGAACAGGTACTCCCATAACACTGACTCTCGCTCCCATTTCCTAGGTAGTCTAACGGATAGATATTCAGGTACTTGGGCGATGTGTGTCTCCGTGACTTATTCAGGTGACTAGGGAATTATTGACCATAGCACAGTGATCTGGCCGACAACAACCCTGGCATTGAAGTTATAGGCATTGGTATCGTGCCCATCCAACCCGTTTGCGTCCCGCCCAACCTCGAGTTGTGAGTTTGCAGATCTCTTATTCTCCAGCACACCGCTAATACCTGCTGAGCCAAATCGACGATTGCAGCGAAGCGTTGACCTTCGAGGAGTCATCCATCGACTATATACATGCTCGGGGCCTGAGTGGGAATGTCAATAGGACTATTCTCACGAGGAACGCATTCAAGACCCTCAAGCCGGGCGGTATCATTGAGTTTGACGAAATGGCTATCGACTTCGGGGCTCGGGAGCAGGACTTGCAAGAGAATCCTGGGCTGGGTGATTGGAAAAAGTTCTTCGTCATGGCAGAAGAGAAGCTAAGGACTCATTTCATCTTTGTGAACCACGAAATACTACCGCGGGAGTTGGAATCTGCCGGGTTCGAGGATATACAGGTGCGCACGAATGAGGTAAGGTTTGCGACGTGACTCTCTGTTTGTTCATTGCTAACACTAGAAACCCCCAGATACCACTTGGTACGTGGGCTCGATCGACAAAAGTCGGAGAGTTAGGACAAGACTTCCTGGAGACGTTGACAAAGGACATGGTTGGCTCAGTCCTTCGTATAGCGACTGAAGACCTTGAGTGGAGCGAGCATCGGGCTCAGGTCTTTGCCGCCACCGTCCGGAAATATATAATCTTGAACTGTGACAGGTACAAGATCTACACCAAACGAACCATTGTTTTTGGTAGAAAACCGGGATGCAGCTGAAATGCTGCTACGTACGGAGTACAGAAAAGGCTTTGGCTTCCAGGTCAAGAGCCATGACGTTACTTATACCCATGTTTTAATTTACATCCTGTTAGACAGTCCGCTATAATTCCTTGCTGTGCTGGCCGTGAGCAAGCCCGTTCAATTATCTCTACTTGCCAGCGCAAACAGGACTCGTTTGGGATGGCCCATGAAGGATGGCTGGGCAGGCAGTGATGTGCTGCTGTCTGACAGCTCGGCGTATGCTGCGAGTACCTACACGCTACCGTGGGGGGCTGGAACATTGGCTTTACGGCAGCACGGGCGGTACTTCAGGGTACCAGCATCAACGCAGCCCCAGAAAGAGGAAAACAACAATGACGATGCAGGCACGGCAGACTAGGGTTTGGTTTGAGTAGCAACTTGGAACCGGCTGTCGGTAGCTTGGATGAAACGAGGATAGCGCCAAAGCTTTTAGGATCTGGGGGAATGGAAATAAACATGAATAATACATTGACACCCGCTTGCAAATTGACCCAATTTACCATTCTATGCTACTTTTATTCTTATATACAAATTTACTCCTAACTGGCCAATTCATTGTATCCCCAAGAATAACACAAGAGCTCAAATGACCACAGTGGTGCGTGAGGAGGAAAGGACAAAGAGTGGTGGTGTGTTTCTGGGGGAATCGAGTTCGGCTACGTCGCGTAATTGACGCAAAACAAAGGTACCAGGCACAGTGCAGAGACGGAGTGCCATGAAGAGTGCACCCACGATTCGTGGGAGCTAGGGGCCACATGATAACGTTTGTTCAATGGGGACCTGGCATGGGGTGACTCGGGATGTTTTGCGACGAACTAGTGCGCTGACAGACATGCGTCCCAGGAATTTGTTGCCCGTGCGTTTGGGGCGATGGCACTAAATCGCAGATGCCAGCCCAGCAGCCCCGGCTGTCTCCTTACCTTAAATTACTGTACTCGCGCCAACAGTAACGTGCTAATGTGACAATGTCTTACCTCGATGGGGTCAAGGTGCACCCAGACAGACAGGGTTATGGATTCATCTCAAAATCCTGTCACAATCGCAAGGGGTCTTACGGGCTGTCTCCACAGCTAGATGCATCTGCAGCCAGTCATCGGATTTGCCTTGACGATGCACGGCGTTGATAGCACCGGTGCCCATCAGAATCGCATGCATCGTCAATGACCTGGCGCTCGCCCGCCAGGGCCTATGTATTTGCTTTTGCTAGGGATCTCAGGTCGCTAATGCATTTCTCGCCTTAAAGTCAGCATTGATCCCTTGCTGGTCCTGCGGCTGCCTTGTGCCTTCAAACTTTCTCTTGCCCCTCATTTCTTGCCTTGTTGTGAAGTGCACTTTCAGCAAATTTGACTTCTCATTCCCCCTAGCGAACCAATTGCCACCTGCCCATCTGGTGCAAAGTCACTGAACGAGCGAAAAACATACCCGATTCTCTTTCCGAGAGCAAAATCAGCCTAACCTGTTGTCTCTGCCGAGGTCCACACCTGCCATTACTTCTTACCATGCTTAAAAGAAACAGAGGAACCGAGCAGCCAAGGTCCGCAAAGCGCATCAACTGCGAACCAGGAAAAGACCCAAAATGTGACGCATACGTGGTATGCCATCCGATGACCCCTAATAGTGAGGACGGAAATCTGGATGCCCTATTGTATTTGTGTCAGGCAGATACTGTCAACAGCTGCGGCACCGGCTCCTGGGCCCCTCAATCTCCAGGCAAGGCAGTGGAGATCACCCCCCTCTCATGTTTTTTTGTCCTTTTCTCGTTTGCACATTCACTCTTTCCATACCTACTGTGTCCATATTGGGGACTCAAGGGGCCGAAACGTTTCTTTCGGAGGACGTGTGGGTTCAGAATACACTGAACTCGTCCTCCTCCCCGTCTTGGTTGACACTCATCGTCTCATCCATCGTGGTCTCCGATTCTTGAGCTGACGTTGCGTGTAGAACACCAACCTCCAAAGGCCATAGCCTCTCGACCTCGACCTCGACCTGAACCTCAACCTCAGCCTAAACCACCTCGCTCTCAGGTACAGCGGCTGCCTCGCCTCTTGCCTGCGGTGCCCGATGCTCTTCCAGAGCGGGCTGTCGAATTGCAAGACTCGAAGAAAAGAGGCCTGGCACCAGTAGAAGGGATCGTTGTGAGTCCATTCACCGCGAACGAGGACCGACTGATTGTGTCTGCCTATCCTCGCTATGCTCGCCCCGAGAATGGACAGGTGAATGGGTATGTTAAATTCAACTGGCCTTCGCGAGCTCCATCGAGACGGCCGTCTGGCCCTGTACCAGTCCCATCAGAGGACGACGTTGAGGACATAACGCCCAACGTAACGCGATCGCACAGTGCCAGTCGCCCTCCAACCATAATAACTCTGGTTAGCCCTGGGCCTGCCGTGTCTTCCGCGCCAGATGGAACTATTTCGCTCATGGACCTAGAGGGAGGATGGGGAAATGCTTCATCGCCGGCATTGATGGCAGGTTCTCCGGTTTCCTTTCAAGACACTTCACAAATCCTGATAGCTGGTGACCCGAAAATGCTGCCTCCTCAGTTCGGATTCCAAGCAAAGATGGATCATATTGACAGAAGATTGTTTGACTTCTGTAAGTCTTCGAAACTTGCTTATCGGCACTTTGTGCCTTGAATAAGCGTTTGCTCACCACTCGGTAGATCTCAAGAACTGGTGTCCGGGAAGGAGTGTGCTCAGCAACACAAACCTGTGGTTGAAGGATCTGGCGCCGATGCATAAGAACGAAGGTATTCTCCACGCGATCCAGAGTCTTGCTGGGGTGTATATTTATGATTATATTCCGGATGAGCGCATCCGGCAACGGATCAATCAGCGATATATCACGGCAGATCAATATTTCAGCACACTCCTCAATGCACCTGAAAGCAGGGAAATTGGTAAAGGGCAGGAGGTCATAACCATGGCCGTGCTTCTTTCAATGCAAGATGTATGTATGATGTCGCTACAGTACTGGTGATGCGCCTTTGATATGGTGAAGTGACCTGACTGGTATTTAGATTGTCCTCACGGAACGACAACTCAAGAAGCCATATAATCCGCGATGGTTGGAAGGATTCAGGCAAGGCGAATGGTTTCTGCAGGCAACTGACCCTGGCACCCGCTACTGGAAAGACAACAACGTCCAGTACAACGAACTCCGCATCTCTCAATCAATCATCGTTAGCCGGGGAGTGATTCTCGCTCAACCTATGACGGCACTTCCATCACCGCAGACTTTTAACCCCGAGGCTGAAGCAGGCAGGTTCAGCTGGCTGCTCTATGGAACAGAGAAGGACATGTTTGAAGTACATGGAGGATGTGGCTTTTCGAAGAAACTGTTGCACCTCATGAGCCAAGTAACGTATTGTGCAGGTCGATTGCAGCAGGAGCCCGAATCCACCGTCGTTCCAATCACGGCCAAATTCCTTTTGCGTGAACTATCAGAAATGCGCCAATGGAGCCGTGAGGGCAAGGGCTGGGAGTTGGCTCGAAAGCACCCACAAACGATAGACTGGGTGCGCGACAAAGCAGACGCATTCATAATCGATTCGGACCAAATCATGACCGAGATTACAGCTGAGGCATGGAGGATCGCCGCAACTATTTATTATCAATGTCGTCTTCTGAGGTACGAATATGCGATGAAGAGGGGGAAAAAAGTCGTCAGAGGGAGAGAAGCAGACAAACAGAAGGAAGTTGGAGATCCATTGGGATAATGGGCGTTGATTTTGCAACCGCCCAACTCACTCCTTCCCCCTCTGCTGGTTCAACACTGACAAATCTTACTGCCTGCTTTCCCTGCCTCACCCTCTTACCTACCTCAGCTTGCGTTAACAACAGTAGTGGCAAGAGCGCTCGCTGACTGAACCTTCTATTAGGCTACCTCGAAATCACCCGGAAGTTCTTGCGAATCTTGATGATCTTGCCCGTTGCATACGAATTATGCCTACATCGGGGTCTCACTTTACAGCCCAAGCACCCCTACTACCAGTGTTTTTCCTGGGATTACTCGCTACTAAACCTGTACACAAGGAAGTTTCAATGGATTGGTTCGAACAAGTGGTTCAAACGCCAGTTCGCAGTGTAAGTGCAAAGAAAAGAAACGCAAACTTCCCACTTTTTTAGTAATCTATGGCAAGACGCAGGCTGGTTCTGGCTTTGCTCAGGTCTACTGCACCCAATATTACCCACTCTATTTGCAGAATTAGGGGCTAATTACCTGTCATCTCAGAGCGTCCCCCCTTTGTACGACGCACTTTTGCGCATCTGGGGGTGGATTGACAAAGAAGTAGAAGTCCCGCGGGATCCAATTGCTCTCTCCGAAGATATTGGTAAGAGGCATCCTTGGTGGGAACATCTTGTTGCGAAGGTCCTCGAAACAGAAGAGGAGACACTGTGCCTAACCTAGGCATTGTGTGACGAAGGTAACCTCGTAAGTGCTCCCGTGGATGTACTTACGCTTCTTGCACATGGTTTATGGACCGATGGCTGCTTTAAGTTACTGGCTATTTATCGAGGCTGATTTGGATATTTGTTGCATCGAAACTGGTTGGACTGCCTGTAATAGCACACCCGCTGGTATGAAGAGCGAAGGAGTGTCAGGTATCGAAAGGACCCCTTGTACCAGTTAATGCACGAGAGTGTTCCTGTAGCAATATTTCCAGATTACCATAGGGCTGTATTAAATTAATTGACTCTATTTTCTCGTCATGCTGGTACCGGCCATGAAGGTACTTCATAGTCAAGGCCAACTTCACTGGAGTCGCAGTTGACTCTTGCAACAAATGTGCATCTAACTGTATAACATGACGAAATCATGGCGGGCTGGCATGGTTGGCTTGGATATTCCAAGTCGCTGGTGAGGCTTCCGGTGCATTCACGGGCTGTTCAGGGTGTACAGAAACGAGTAAGCCCTGAGAGCGTCGCGTGCGTCAAACGTTGACCAATCTCTTGTGTCCCAGATGAAGCAGCGGCCGCGGTTACGTATCCCAGTTTTATGCTGGCTGCAACATTGAAATGTTGGCTAACCACAAAGTCTTCCCCTTGAGCTTGTAATGCGCTCAGCGGCCTTGAATTGAGTTCCTGCTGACCAAACCAGATGACTGAAACCTGGGCGGTGAGGGTATTCTTGCATAGCGTGGAAAGAGGCCTCTGCGGCGCCGCCATTACTTCCAGGAAGAATTACCATAAAGAATGCAGACAACCCCGCACCAGGAAGCTTTTAATGATCGGGGTACGTTAATTGTACAAGAAATCCCCTTTCCAGCAGCATTATTGCTTCTTGCGGAGCTCGGCAGTGGCAAGACCTCGAAATGGGAGACAGCATTAAACAGTGCCTTGTGGTTAGGGACATTTACAAAAAGTTGGGTGAGCATTAACTTCAAATGACAATACCAGGAACTGACGCATTGAGCGTGATACTTAGTGGGACGTTGCGATATTGAGAAAAAGTACCCAAAGTTCTACTTCAAAAGGAGGGCCGACAAAGAAATAGGTGAGTATCGACCTTAACTGAAAGCATTAATAATTGACACATTTACCATTAAACTTAGAGGGTTTTGAACTTCCTGAAGAACTTGAAAATTATCCCATTTGGCTTACTACACCATTCTACAAAGTAGACATGTCAATTGAAGACCTATTTGAGAAGACGGGTTGGAAGTTTGAGATAATGAAAAGCGGTTGCCATCTTATTGTACACGCCGCAGAAATCATAGATTACGCTCAGTTGGGGTTGATCAAAAGAGGCCAGCGTTCTGAGAAATGGAAATATTTCCCAGACTGGGACTGCTTGCCCTCGCGACTGCGAGAAGATGAGAACGGCCTTGTCCTTTCTTCCTCCTCTTACGAGCTAGCTCTAAAACAGGGAGATGGAAAGATGGTTCAGTGCCTGGAGATGAGCAAGGGCGGGAAATATGATTGAATGCCAATATCAGATGGGATCTGCAGAAACGTATATTTGAAACCAACCGTGACTGGGTGGCACTCTTTGGGACAAAGGCCTCCATTTGCACTGGAGTTTGTTGGCCGCAATTGATATCTGCTAACTCTGATACTGTACTGCAGGGGCTGGCGCGCCGCTCGCAATTACTAAATGAACTTTGGCCTGATGCGTAGACATATTAATACCACAACAAGCTCCGTGACGTCAATTGCCTGGTGCGGCATCATCCTTATCCCACTCTTTCCCTTCACGCGACAGGGGGCACAAGCAGGCAGAGCCCTGCCATGGCGGCGAAAACCCGAGAGACACCCACACAAGGCAACTGGCACATCGAAAATGGTTTGCCCCAACATCCGCATTTCCGAGCCTGTACATACCGACACGCCCTCTCTTGCCGCCCTCCTCCACCTGTACTGTTTCGTCAACGCAGGAGTTGCTTAGCATCGCCAGTACCTTCGCATGCAGCGTCTCCGCAACCCGATCGTTGCCATTATGAAGTAAGACTGTATCTTCCGGTTCAAGAGCATCACTAACAGCATCACCAACTAATTACAGCCAGGCGCTAATCCTCCCCCCTGACATGCTTCTGAGCCTGTATCGACATTGCCTCCTTCAAACCGTCGAAGATTCCTCAGCACCTCAACGCTTTCATGCCGCGCGCCTGGATGGCCACATCACCATCCCGATCGTCATGAGCTCTGTTCCTGCATTCTTGTTCAAGGGTTACCACCTACAACAACAGGAGCATTCATAGCCACGGCAGAAGCACCACATTGAATTCCACCTCTATCACCGCAGCATACTCCAAAGTTCCGCCGCGCCACATGAGTTACGAAGTCGCGTCTTTTATGCTCCCATCACCGAGTAACGACTATGCGCCTAGCTGCCGACCGCCCACCTCCGTACCGTATCCGACGTCCTCTTGTGGTTAAGCTCGCGGCTGTCAAACAGACGCGCGTGCGCCAGCATAGCCTTACGCCGGCGATGAGGTCCACGGAGACGCGTAGCGCAACGGTGCTCGCCGTGACTACCCGCAATTCTATCCCAGGTCACTGCGTATGATGGCCGAAGACGAGTTGTAGGTTGAGCCTGGCCCACCCGAGTCCCTCGAGAGCCCACGATTCCCGTTGGCTACACGACTTTGGCAGGCCTGCCGCTCGAACGGCCCTCGGTTCGCGAACTTAACGAATACCCTACCGATCACGAAGGCGTTTGCTACCAGCAGCAGAACGGGCGCGTTTTGATCGTGTACGGCCCAGTAGAAAATTCTACCTATTGCTAGACGTTCGAGAACAGACTGGCCATGGGAACTTGCATATGTCTGACGATTCATTTCAACCCTCTGGAGGCGCAGTTACTCAGCTCAGAAGGAAGTGGACTTCTTCCTCCAGCAGCCCGTCTTTCTGATGCCACATCAACCTATGCAGTCGGGCTAATGCCTGACCCCTTTCCTGGGGCATGATCTTTCTCAACAGGTCAGCCTGCATCAATCTCCCTTCCAGGTACCCCGTTAGGGTCGATGACACCTCTCGGACGCCCTTCTACAGGACGCAACTCTACAACAGCTCTCCCAATTCCTGTGATGAATAGCGCAAGGTCAAATGAAAGCCCGTCATAGAATCCTCGAGCTATAAGTGTCAGCTATGTTTTAAGTAGGTTGCGTTCCCAAGCGCGAATTACACCCCCTGGAACACAAGTCCCTCCCTCCACCTCCCAAGCCATGCGTAGGGTCGCCCGAAGCCACCGCTGGTGCATCTTAAGGCTTCAATTTCTCCTAACACGCAGACTGGTCGACCGTTTGTCAGTCCCGGGCCCCCAAATGGGGCCGGCTCGCCATAGTCGGAAACACTACGAAGACATGATACGGGGGGTTCCCTTCTCAGTGTCGAGAAACAACACGCTTTTATGGCGCTTCCGGGAAGCGAGACGCCCATTCCCGTCGCTATGGACTCTTCTCAGGCGTCTAAGAAGGCAGACGAGAAGAGACAGCGAAACGCGTCGGCTTCGACGAGACGTAGAAAGGAGAAGAAGATTATGCTAGAGGAGGACTCTAAACAGATACAAGAGCCTCAGGACGAAGGGCAATGGATGGAGATGAGAATTGAGGAATTGACTCAGCAACGGAACTTCTACCGTGAAGACCGTAATCGTTTACGGGATATTGTCGCACAACTCCATCGATCAGTGGCCTTGCCCCTGGGCCTCCGAGCCCTCCTATTCCGACAAGCAACTCTTACGCAGAGACCTGTTCCATGGGATCAGGGTTATCTGGATCCGTGGGCTATCGAGGTGATGCATTATTGAGCGAGAGACCAGCACAACGCCGTCGAACTGATGATTATCCTGAATTCTCATTGCCACAATACAGATCTCCTGCGAATGGACACCCGAGCGCATCTCCCAGCGGACTACCCCTGATGCCAGCTCAGAGGTATGGCGCACCATGACCATCCTTACGGCCTCCACCTTTGTGGACAATGGAAGATCGATCTCCTGGATCAGGTACACAGGAGCAAGATCCACGAACCGGTCAATGGGTCACAGTTCAGCCTCCAGTCACCAAAACTGGGTGGGCAATAAGGGACACGCACCCAAGGCCTTGATGCTTTGGATGTTGTGTTTTGAGAGCTGCAAGCGCATCGCAGCGCATTTCAGTTATGCAAACCACGTTCTTCTCCGCTATGTGACGTTGGGGACGGTTCAGGTCTTTGGAGGATGAGTCTGTTCGGCAACAGACGTATTGAGCACGGCTTATAATGTTCTTTCCCTCTTTCTGACTCTTGTGTTATCTTCTCTCAAGTTGAGCGTAATCGAAGTGAAAGGAGTGCTCTTATCCTGGTGTTGGGTGTCCCGGTAATTGTTGTTGGATGGAATGAAGAAGATGTGATGTACGCTCTCGAAGCGGCACGAGCGGAACAATAGGAAGAGAGGGAGTAATCGATGACATTCGAATCAGCTACATAGTTAGGATGATAAGCTACTGCCCTGCGCCCTCAACATCCAGACTCTCAATCTATAGCTACCGGTGATACCTTCGTCGCGAGGCGAGGTGAAAAGGGGCGACTGATGTGTAAATTAAACCATCATGCTAGATCTCCAACCCGATATACTGGAAAAGTCACGGATCGGCCTCCGTGCATACCTAACATACCATCGGAGCTGGCATTCGAGAGTTCAACTTGGATGCTCGCCGAAAAATCAGCAAGGCGATGTAAATCTTATTTATCTCGGCTACCAGCGGTGACGAAGGCCCGTCGAGACGGGTAAATCGGTGACGGACAGATTTTATAATGTCGTTTCGCTCGTTGGCCCATTGTCGCGTGGGGGGGGGGTCGTCGTGGAAGCAGCCTTGGAGCGTCCACTGCAAAGTGCTCAAGGAAGGATTCGCTCAAAGTTGCCGTCAACTGGCCCTTCTTGGCGTGGCTCTTCGCAACAAAGACTCCCGTAGATAGAATGCGAATTGTTTCGGCGTAGGGCTCGAGGGCTCCCTTGAGGGACCACGTCATTCGCTTCGCATGGAACGATGACGAATCCGATATGAGGTTGCGGCGGTTGGTGCTGCTGCCCCTTCTACTGCGTATGTGTGGTTATCGTTGTCGGTTTGTTTGTTCAGATCGATCGATAGTATTCGGACGCGTCGTTGAAGGTCTCTAGAGGTGTTGACTTGTCGCCAGTTCAGGGGAACTGAGGCTCTTGACGCGAGCGTAGTAAGCTACAGGCAAAAGATGTCGCGGAGATGGTTCAGTGCTCACCTCTCCTGGAACAACAAGTAGGAGAGTAGTTGAAAGAGCGATACGGATGCTGTTGTATTCGAATTAGTACCTAGGCTGGTACCCATTGCCTTTCACAGCACAAGGCGTGGTCAGTCGGCTGAGGAACGCGTCTCAGGTTGAGGCTCTGCTTTGTTGTTCTTGTTTTGCGAGTGTTGGCAGGTTGGAGCTGGCATTCTTCCTAAACCTGAATCGCGAAACAAATCATGTCAGACATCTTTAACTCGAGTGCCAATACATAGCCTATTGTTGGAAGAGAGAATTACTTTTCTCTGGATTTGCTTATGCTAATGGGAGGTAACGTGCTGGCGAATTTGTTTGAAGAAGTATTGGTTGGAGGTCACCGTCAAGAGAAGCGGGGTTTAGAGGTCCGGAGGGCACCCGACCAGAGCGTCGTGGTTCGCGATCAGGAGGTCGAATAGGTCAACAAACTCACACCAAGAGCCATCTCCTCACTTGATCACGCCGAGATCTAACCTAGGTACTTCTGACACCAGTTTTCGCTTAAGATATGAGAGACAAGACGATCTGCTAAACGATTGAAACGAACCGCATTTGAGTAGCCGCCTTTGCTCGATTTTCCCCTCTGATCTACTTGCATTCTTCAGTCCAGCTACGTGTAATTTGACGTCTCTGAGGATTGTGGGGCTAGGAAAGGCTTATGCCTGGTGATGCTTGCTGAACTCAGAGAGTTGTGAGTCTTCGCCTCATTTTGCAGCGTCTTCTGGCGTCGCATCGGCTGTGATAATAATGGATTTCACGCTGCCAGAATAATAATGCAGGTCAGGCGTTGGATACAAAGGACCAGAGCAGCTCTATAAATTATTATATGATCATCTTGGTAAGGCAACAATTCTAAAATACATCTGATTTGTAATTTCATAAGAAAATGGGCCGCACACACTCAGGGTCCACGACTGCGCATCACCCGGGTTGATCGATACTGTAGTTCGGGGGGTTCCATCTCCATGTAGATGCCCTCGTCGGTTTCCATGATATTTGGGTCTGCGTACTTCGGATCGACTTCTATTGTTCCCATCTGATCCGTAGCCTCAAGCTTGCCGTCCTGCTTTGTAGTTGTTGGGCTGTCTTCCTCCAGGCCAGCGATCATATCGTGGCGTTCCTTGGCCAGCTCGGGCTCTTCACGCTCAACGCGCTCCATCTCCCTCTTGGCCATTTCGAGGACTTCGGTGAGTCGCTTCCGTACCTTGCTGATCTCATCATTGCAGTCGCCATCGCGCAAGAACTGATAAGCACCATGCTCGCACATGCTCTGCACGAATTTGAGTCTTTTATTAAGCTTATCGTACACGTCAGGTGGTCGATTATTAGCGCCGGGGCGAGATATTGATGTGGGACTGAGTCGTCTGCTGCTCATATATCGTAGTAAAGGGAGTGCGTCATCGTTATTTCTACCCTCGGACATGTCCTGCTCAACGAGCTTCTTGCTCCAGGCAATTCGTGCGGCCAACTTGGCCTTGCGCAAGAGGTTTTGACTTGACGAAGCGAACTTCGCAAGGCCAACAAAGAAGCTTACTATATAACTATCGTAATAGACAGTGATCATCTTTCGAGGCCGGCAGGCGGCTGGAACATCTTCGTTGGACATCATGGATGCCGACTTGGGCTCTCTTCCTTCGTTACCCTCATATTCGCCCTCAAGATGTCTCTTAGTCGCGGTATTTATTTCGTTGTGAATGTGGCTGGGATCGGGTGTACGTAATTCGGGGACTTGGATCTTTTCTGATGCGTTTGCTGTGTTTTCGGTGGCATCGTGAAGCTTGAAGTTTTTGTGCGGCGAGTCAGAGAGAACTGGGACCTCACCCGAATCAACTAACGTGTCGGTATCCGAACCATACTCTTTAAGGGCTTCGGCATTAACTGGTGTTTGTACTTTGTTTTCGGGGGTAGCATCTTCAAGAATGTCTTCGATCGTGGGAGGCTCGGCATGGACTACAGGAGGGTGATCTTTGGGCTTGAGGGATTCGGTCGAGCCTTTATTGCGAAGGGACTTTGTCTTCGCATTCTCTCCTTCAGCAGGAGCAACAGCGGCCAGCTCGGTCTGGCGTCGGTCGGCCTGGCCACTGAAGTCGTCAAGTTTCTGTAGCCAGTCTGGGACGTTGTTGACTAGGTTCTTGAGAAAATCCAAAGCCATCTTGTGGGGATCTGATTCGGGCTGTGGAGTGATATCGATATGTCAAATTGACGTGTTCAAACGTAAGGAAGCGTGAAAAGGAATAGGTTTTGAGGTGCAGAGATCCCAATTTCATCAAAAAAAGTTGACAGGATGTCGTAAGAATGATTGCTCTGTATTCAGGTCGGGTCTTAAATGTCTCGGAAGCAAAGTGTTGTCTGGCGCAAGTGCCCTCGCGGAGAGACATCAATGGCAGCCCTTGTCTCGTTCCAGCAGCACTTTCTCTTTTCTCACCCAATTTTACCCCCGAAAGTAAAGGTAGCTCGCAATTACAGTGATGGACGAATCGGCAAATCCGAAGACTGGGATACCCATTCAAATTGTCCCGCGCCACTTTTGGGGCGCGCGACATGGGACAGGGTTGCTTGTACCAATACCTGCTATCTTGCATAGACACTCAATTGTGCATATGCAATGCACTTTGTCCCGTGCAGTCCAGGTACATGTCTCCTCATTACGGCGGAATTGATCAGCTTTTCCGACAAGGATGGGAACTAACCACTCATATCGGCGTTCAAGACCAACAGAAGTGCTGGTGCGCAGACACAACCAACGTCAGTACCAAGAGAAAATCGAGGAGACAGCACGACAGAATACTCCACATCTTTAGAACAAGACATGGCAAATTGCAGGAATAAAGGCCCATCTCCCACACGTCTGACAATGACCCTCGCATGGAGCTGAGTTTGGATACCTAGCCTCGAAGCATAGCCAGGCCGCTAAACACGGATCTCTTCTGGACTCCATAACATTCCAAGCTCGGCCCAAAGGACATGAACCATCACTACAGACCCGCCTTACACTTGGCCATGTTATCTTATTGATCCACTTTATGATTAACCCAGCTCTCTTCACTGTACTAGTCCAGTCAGAGCGCCCCATCCTGGCGTTCCTATGTAACCGGTCTGCCTCTCGAAGGTCTCCGTTCTGCACTCTCTCTTTGCTTTTCTGAAGTGCCATTATGTGTAGCCAGCTTTGTAAAGAGCGTGAAGAGAAATGGGATAACAAGAACCCTCATTCAGCCCAGTCCAGCCCACAAATCGACTACAGGAAGTTAACTGGACTCATCTTCAGACCCCGTAGTACTGTATCTTCGATGCGTGCCTGCATTTTATCATGTCTCGATACCCCATTAGAGCCCCGCAGTTTGATATGAGCTACTCCTTCAGGGATGCCGAACTCGCTGAGATTTCGCGCATTCACTACAGATGTGTCAGCCGCCCATATTCCCTTTCCCTTCACACTCTATGCCATGGCGCGGCACTGGCAGCATTGGCAAAAATCATAGCGCCGCCCGTACAAAACACACCCATTTTTGCCTTTCCGTTGCCTTGTCCCTCGGCGTGCCTCAATGCGTATCCTCCGTTCAGTTCGGCCTCTTTCCTCGGCCATCTTTCCTACTTGGGCGCAACTCTTCACCCCATACGACAAGACACAAAGGAAAGTAAGCCATGTTTCACTCACCTATCCGAGTGATTGTAACCTGTGATCATGCTCCTCTCTCATACGATAGATTTGGCCAAGCACTTCTTGCATCTCAGCACACGTTCGCTCAATGGTGGCATTTCGGTTGCTCTCCCTCTGCCATCGCTGAACGTCGCGATACATCTTGTCATACCGACGTTGCTTCTTTTGCGTGTCATGACAGAGCTTGCAAACGTCTCTTTCGGTCCTGGTTTCGTAGACAAGCTTCAGGCCGCAAGTTTCGCCCATGCGATATTCTTTGTTGCACTGCCGGCGGAAGTGACCCCAACGCCAGTAGCCGCATGCCCAGAGAGTTTGTTCAAAGTAGCACATGGCCAAGGGGATTCAGGCACCCAATAGAGGCATAATGACCAGTAGTTGAGACGAGAAGAATAGCGTAGATGGTCGATCAAGAACCGAGTAATAATGGAGCGACTTGAGGGGAAAAGGATGAAGAACTAAAGCCTAAAGACATTACTGTCTGTCTGCTAATTTAAGAAGTTACCTGCCAAGCCATTCGTTAGCCTTGGAGTTAACTGAGGCACATATTGAGGTGTCGGTTGGTTGATGAACCAACAGCTTTGACTAAGGCGAATGGGCCGACGGTTTTCTTGTCGCGCAACCTTAGGCAAGGCGCAAAGATATTCACACTTCGGTTATCTTAGGGCCAGTAATGCAGGCTCATCCTTGCGTGCTCAATGCAGGAGCAAGGATCCTTACCCTGCAGCACGGGCAATTTGTCAGACGCTGTACGTCACACCCCGCTCTCGCTTGCGATTGACTGGTGACTTCCTCTGTCAGGTTGCTGAATCGCGCAAGCTCGCAACTGAGCTTGACGATATCAATCTAAGCAGTTTGTTGCTCTCGAAACATCCTTGTCGTTTCCGCTATCACAGAGCCAGCTGTTCGATTAGTACTGTAGCGTACAGGGGTTTGAAATCCTGTCTGATCACTAAAAAAGGCGGAGTTTTTCAACGTGCCGCAGATATCGCACTGTTGAGAAATAAAGTTCAAGTGGGATAGGGGTAATGGAGGCTTGTCGGATACAGAATCTCACGCTAACTCTGATGATGCACACATGATTTTCTACACTACTTGACGGCTCAGCGCGTGTTTAATTATAATCAACCCTCAAGCCCATTCCCTTTCATCAGGCAACCCAGACTCATTATCGTTTATTCCTGAGCTATCACTCGAATGCTCCGGTATTCCAAACGGCCCCTCCGAAGCTTTGGTATAATTTATATCATCTATTTACTTGACCAGTGTCGGGGACTCTTTCAGTTTAGTTCTCCGTCTCAGCCTGTTGTTCCAGTTTACCATCAGCAAGTGTTCCTCGCTCCTACGCCTGTAAATAACAGGGTCTTCTCGAAATATGGCAGCTAGGAGAGAATTCCGGGGCAATCTTCCAAGACAACAAGGCAATATTTTGACCAGACACATCAATAAGGGGCGAGCGAGCCAAAATAGAATGGATGGGGATTCTGAGAAGTTGGGCCAACTTCGAATAAAGAATCATCTCAAAACCAAACAACCTCTCCCTAGAGCGAAGAAAGAAACCGTGAGCGATGATACTCGCAGTCATACACCTAGTTCCAAGAGAAAACGAGACTCGGCGCAGTTACAATCTGCTGTACTTGACGGGGGCTCCCTTACCAACAAGAGAGCCTGTCTCTCACCTGCAAGCGGCCAGATATCCGATGCATTTGATTCCGAGACTTGGTCTGATACGGACTCATACAGTGGTGGCAGCATTACAGAGTATGATTGGCGTCTTTCCCAAGTCAAAACTCGTCTATACACGAGTCACAAAAACGTCACGCAATATTGGACGTGGGAGGATGATATACAATGTTTTCAACTTCAGTTACTTAAGGACTGTGAACCCACAAAATGGGGCTTATTTAGGGATGAGATTGATTTCAATGTATATCCGGCAAAGATAGAGAAGATGATGTGGAACATCGAGTCGCTTCACGTCCGAATCATTATGAAGAGTACAGAAGAAGCTGCTAGAGATGGCAAGCCCCGAGGCGATGTTATGGCGATTTTCAAACGAGAAAGACCAAAGAACCGCTTTTTGGACTTTTGCAAAGAAAGAGGTATAGAAATGGCCGAAAAGGAAGAGTGGTAAGTTTGCTTCTGCGACTTACCGTGGCAGTGGAGAGCTGATTGTGGTGACAGTGAACTTCAACGTTGTTGGGACTCCATGGTATCTGAACGATTGCTTAGTGGAAATGACAAGCAATGCTCATCCCAAACACCAGTTATAGGCAAGTAGCTACCAGCCGGGCGCTCATCTAAGAGTTTTGTACGTCGCATTGGAACGGACAGCACTAACACGTCCTTACAAGATTACCCCGATGATGCGCGGGATGCCGTTGATATTGAGAAACGTAAGCCATGGCCTACCTCCAAGAACGTTATCACTGACTCATTCAGAGAAAGCTGCTCAGTCGGAATTGAAAAGGATGAATGAAAGGCACAAGGCTCACGGTCAGTGCCGGTGCAGCGCCTTGTGTGATAGTGGCTGTATCAACGTTAAGGCGTTGATTTTGTGTGACAACCAAACATGCACCGCCAGTGATTGCAGAAATCGTTCAACTCTAGAACAAAAGGTTCATCTTCAGGTAAATGATACTAAGAACAACGGAAAGGCATTGTATCTTTGTGGCGATGATGCTCAAAAGGGTGCTAAGCTTGCACAATACTCTGGATCACCGATCCTTGGGGACGATCTGCGTCAGCTTCGAAACGGAAATGATAACGAAATTACCAAGGCAGATATTTCTCCCCTCCTTCACACAACTTTCTAACTAGAGATAGGGCCACTATGTGGTAAAGTTGAAGCATGGTGATCTCTTTCTCGATGCAGCAAACAAAAAAATCATGGCCAAATACGCGAATCACAGTTGCCAACCAAACTGTGAATTGCAGGAATGGCAGCACAGCAATGGTCTAGCTCTCTTCTTGGTTGCTTCCAAGCTGATCAAGAAAGGCGACCCCATAACCTTTCAGTACCACCCGACGGATCCTCCCACCTCCATACGTGTCAGGTTCAATAAACAACAACATGACCAAGGCGTTTGTTATTGTGCATCCGAGCCATGTCAATGGCCACCTAACAAGGCAATTGAAGGTGTATTGAACTGGGTTAAGGAGCAATATCGATGCGCAAAGAGTTTGGGAAAGGTGCCCCTAACCATTGATTTCACACTTCCCCGGAACCCCATGCGTGAGCATGTTACTCTAGATAGGAAATGGACGGTCAAAATGATGGCTAGCAAAGTGAGGAAGATATTGGAGAGTAAATTACCGATAGGAAAGTAGCGGAATATAGGAGAAAGGGGTCTCTGCGATTGGATAATCACTATGACTCAGCAACGGACGTAACGATTTGGCATTCATCGTGACACAATCCCTATCGACCACGTTGGGGACAGGAATTTATAACGAACTTCCAAACCGATTGTTGATTTTTAGACAGCTGTAGGAGGGCGTGTGTAACAGTTCGACTCAACATGTCCTCTGACACGCGATACTTGGCTACCCAACATTCAATCCCCTATATGACAGACATTAAGCTGCAAATACTTCATTCTATTACAATCTAAGGCCGTCAAACACATTTTGGCACTCCAAATATGTTTCAACGCTCGAAAAAGTCTTGATGGTATTAATCGGAAACATCCCGTCCAGAAGTTACCATGTCATCACTGTGCTTCCCTCCTTCTTTTCGATTGACAGCAACTTTCATCTTCCATGTTAACTCCTGGTCGATACCAAGTTACCCTAAATATGTGCAGGCAACCAGAGGTTGAATTGTTGCTCAATCAGACCCGACCTACCATTCAAATGCATGAGATTGGTCTATCACAAGCACTCAATCCCTTAATCTCAAATATGTGCTTATGGTGAAACGTTCCCGGGGTACGGCATGTTGCTTTTCATTAGCATTGCCACCGCCTTCTTCTGAAGCTGCGTATAGATCCAGACAGCTTTCAAGAAGTACATGGCTCTATCAGCGAATTTGACCGTAGCTTTCGAGCAGAGCTGCATATGCTTACGGGCAGCTGTTTGGTCTTCCCACACACCTTATTGCTAGTCTGCAAGACTATGGCTTTCAACATCATCTCATAGTCGTATTAGCTCGTTATCCATCTTTTTGATCATGGTCTTGGATATAAGGCTTTGCGATCTCGAAAGGTGATGGGACGAAATTATGAGATCAATTTGGCGCTGGCCTGATCCTAGCCAGGCGTGGTCGAGGTCGTCCCATAACGGAGTGCGATTAGCATCAAGGCTAGTGTCGTCGAGATTAATACCTGAGCAAAGCAGTTAGTCCTGTATTTCTTTCTATTCTCCATTCGATTCTGGAGGAGGCTTTCAATAGAATTTTATTAGGCAGTTTTGTAATGGACTGTCGCAACTTAGACAATTATAAAGCAATTGTTCTGAAGGAAGATACTGGGAGATAAAGAAATCCATGCGTATCTCTCAGGATAAAGTCGAAGAAGCGAAAGGAAAAGAAGGAAGCTGTTTGGTGAAACGGAGCATAACTAGGCATACAGGGAGGGCTCCGAGCCTCGGAGTTCGAGGCTCTTGTCGGTGTTTATCAAGGGTTTTCGCACATTTTGCAGACAAGCTACACCAAAAAACCAAGGGAGCTTCCATCGGCTGTTAACATGCCATCATCTAAAAGAGACCCACTGGAACGGCGTGGGATATGAGAGGATTGGCATCGCCTTGGTGGCAACCCAGCATTTGAAAAGCAACATCAACAGGAAAGAAGGAGGCGTCTTGATTAATTGCCTAGCAAGTTGAGATTCGTGGAAACTAATGCTATGCATACGAGTTCGCCAGCCATAGAGCACGGCTGAGGCCGGCCTGGCACTAAATAGGGGCATAAATTCAGCCTTTTAAGGACCGCTAACTACTTTCATCTGATGACTGTTCTTCTGAATGAATATAACGGAGAGCCCTAATCAACGCATAGATGGCTGCAAGGGCCTCCTCGATCGTGTCTGTTAATGCTGTGTTCTGGAGCATATGTTGTTTCAGTCTACCCTTTTCTTTTCGAGAACTGGGACTAGGCCTAGAGTCCAGGTCTATCTATGCATGAGTAAAAGGCTCCTCTTTTATCTCCGATGTTTGCCGATGGAATCGATACCTAGTCGATGAAGCTTGCATGCCTTTGAAGGCTACGGATCAACCCCTATCTCATCCTCTCCCACATGCTTAATAACATGGCTTTTGATAGTGCGCGGCCGTGGCAATTTCCTTTGGGTTGAGGTCCTACGGGATCACCAAGGATAGTACAGAACGAGATTTGCGCGCACGTCTTCGTGCAAGTATCTGTGCCTGGTAAAATGATTCTGAGAACAGCTGTTTCGAGCAAGTGGCGAGTTCACAACGCTGATCCTGTACTTTGAGTACGAGCAAGATGATTAGACAACTGGCCTTCGAGTTGGTGAGTCTGATAGGAAGCCTGGACCTCTGGATCTTGCAAAGAACATTTAAAGCCTCTAACCAAGTTCCGGGAAGTTTCCGTGACATAGTCTCGGCTGCCGCACCGCTCTCATCTCTACACATCGTTGTATGAGTCACGCGGTGTGGATCAACGGTCATCGTCCCATCGGTGAAGATTAACTTAGATCCTGGCAACATAGCCGGGGACATAGGAGGAGACCGTCTCGACAAATGTACAATCACACCAATCATATGCTCACAGATATTATAGAGACCAACCGGGAGGCTGGGGGTTCTACGGAGACTCTGGCTCGTAGTTGGAATGGTTTGTAATGGAATCCAGTAATAGGGGTCAAGGTTTGACCTATAAAGGCTTGAGGTTTTCATCCACAGGAGCACACTTGACCTACCCAGCTCAACCGACAACACACCAAACATACATTGCAGTTCAAAATCCTCAAATTTACTTCAGAAACGACTGTTATCATTTATCTCTCCATAACCTCATCAAAATGGCGCTTTCTCGAGTCAACGGTGTTGAAGTATTGATACCACCGCCAAACGGCTATCATGTAGACTTTGCAAACCCAGAGAAGGATACTGTGATTATTACTGCAAGTATCTGTGTTTTTGGCATTCTGTCTTTCATTAGTTTCTTATTTATCTCTCAATTTCTTTACGTGGTATTCCTCATCCATCCGCAGTGGCGTGTCGCTGCTTGTAAGTCAGGACTAGTAGTTCAGGATCAAAGACTGTCACTGATGATGATTTAGGGATAATCTTTCCTGCGTGGCTGCTCTTAACAGTTTCTGAATTGCTACTTCTTATTTGTTTCCTTCTGTCATTCCTGGGTGTACATACGTGGGAGTTATCCCTCGATGATGCGATCAAGGGAACAACGGTACGTATTTCCTGCAAAGCACCTCGGCTACTCACACTTTGTCCTCTAACTTCCTGTGCGAAGTTGATTTATGTTGCCATCTTGGTGGCTATTCCAGGCACCCTTCTCGCAAAGCTGGTTTCCTGCATTATGTACTATTATATATCGCCCGAGCCATCGTCTCACACCATTGCCTATTGTACAGCTGGTTCTTCAACATTCTTATCTGCTATTGCGTTGATATTTACGCAATTGGCCTGCAAGCCCGTACAAGCGATAGATAATGGCTTCCACCACCGCCCTCCTTTCTATATGGTTCAGGCGGCGATGGCATGTTTGACAGATCTCCTAATGATTGCTGCCTCGTTGCCCTTCATAGTTCCCCGCAAAATGACGTGGAAAAAGAAAGTCAACGTAATCCTACGATGGAACTTAGGCAATATGATACAATTCGCCGCTGCCATGACTCAACTAGTGGCCTTGATCCCTAGCATCCGAAATCCCGACATAACATTCGTTTTGGCTAGATTTTCCCTTTGTTCGATAGTTACGGCAAATCTCAACATCATCTGCAACTCAACTTTTACGTTGCGGTCCTTTCTCGGTCACACCCGCAAGATCTTTAGACAGCGCCAACGTTCAGCAGATCCTGAAAACGCTATATCGCTCGGACACACTTTGGAGGCCATCGGAGGTACCATTAAGAAATCAACAATTTCGGTTTCTGGTGATTCGTTTATTCGAGATAGCCAAGAGCAGCTTTTTAGTCCAAGGGTTTAAGAAAGAATTATATAAAAAAAACAATTAAATACTTTGTGGAAGGTCTCTGTAGACCTAGAGTTGGCTGTCCTGTACCCTCCAAGTAGTAAAGCTGCGTCGTTGGAGACATCATAAGATACGATTTTCATTCATTTATGTATTTCAGCATGCCGCTAGACTTCAGTCCGAACGGAAAGAAAAAGATATCATGGTAGCAATGGCTGTGGTGAGTTCTGTGTGCCAACATTATGTTAGCTGATTCCACATTCGGAGAAGGGATTATCCAGCTGATCTAGAAACTACAGAACACAACAACTTCACAGAATGTATGCTTGTACCATAAGCTCCTAAAATAACCGAACCTTTATATGTTTATGTTAAGACTCATTGCGAGAGGCAGACCTATAACTAATCTCTCGTTGCTCAAGGAATTCTGCACGGGCTTTCATGTCAAGCAGCTGGCTACTCCCCCCCATAGTAGTGCTTCTAGGCCTTAAAGAACTCTCTCAGCTGGTTTTTCATCGTTCTGAATCTTTACCAGATTAACACGAAGTAGACCTGGGCAATGGACGAACCAGCCCGCATCTTACCGTGGATGATTATCAAAACCTGAGGATTTCGTTTCTTCTCTTACATCTCTACTACGATTTAGTGTCTTTTAATGCGCCGTCACTTGCAAGTTGGTGTAAATTTAGTTCAGGATGAACGCTGGCAATAGGAGTTGGCCTGTCAACACGGAGACTCGGGACAAGTTCAATAAGGCTACCGAGACCATGAAACATTGGCACGAAGAGATTTGAGCTGGGTTCTCGGATAAGTTCGAGTAATACGATGAATATGAGGAGTAACTGATGCGATATTACGTACAGATAATCTTATCGAGATATCCTTCGACTATCAACCGAACAGTACAGGCGAGGGACATATCCTTCATCCACAGTATGGCAGAAAGATAGCGGCTTTTTCAAGAGATCACAGTAAGAAGTAAATTAGATCTAAATAGTCTATTTGGGCATGTAAACATACCATGTACGTGCTTAGAAATGCCTTCTCCTACAGCTGTAGCCCGGTCCAGTTCAGTTCAGTGGACATCAATGGTACGACTAACTTTTCATAACGCCTTTAACTCAGCCAATTTCCTCAGCTACGTCATATATCTGGTACTGTATATCTTGCATATAAGCTCCCATATCCTCTATAGCCCGTGCCAAATCTTCGAGTCTTCTCGCTAAGCAGTAAAGATGCAGCTGGTCTCGTGAGCTCCTTTGAGTGCCTCCATGGCGTCTATAGGGCGTCGGAGACTCTCTCGAGCTGCAGAAGCTGGCCACCCCAACATTTCTTTGGCCTCTGCGCTCGTCGTGACTTCTTACACGTCTGTATCTTTGGCTCAACGTTGATTGAGGGAATGGGGGTGTCTGCGGAATCGAGATTCCGCTGCCTGCATCAGAATCAGGGACAATGAAGGAATCATCGGAATCACTGCTATCTTCCACACCACGTTCGTTATGTTCTAGAGGGTATTAAAATCTAGTGATAGGCCATCCTTAGAAGAACGCTCATACCTAAGGCCGAAGGTGCTTCGCTCATCGAATCGACCAAGCTTTCATGGTCATGGAGGCGACGGTACATTATGGGATGGTAGATTAATGTTATGTTGCCACCAGCAAATAACCGCGGCCCTTAGTCAATGTTTCCTCTGGCGGTACGGGAGTCACTGAATATATACACAGTACCACTTGCATAGTATGTATCTATTTGCTTACTCACAATGCCGTATGGCCGAACTACATCAAAGTCGATTTGTGGCCCAAGCAAAACTAGGCCTTATTATTTAGGTGAGATAGCATGCAATCGCGTTGGGCAAAATAAGATACAAAACGGTGATTCTCATACGGAACTTACCTCATGTCTAGTATCAGTCGTCTCAGTTACAGTGCTGTGGCGGAAAGGCCTAGAGTTTTCTGTTCTCTGGCTGTATTTAATTTGAACGCAATACTTTGAGCAGCCTTACTGTTTGGGATCAACAGAGAGTAGGGAACATACAATTCCTCAAGACTTTTGAATTTTATTTGGTACTGCCTAAGCCACCGCAAGCGTTTGACGTCCTTTGTGACCAATGGAAAAATGACAAAAGGAGGTTTCGGTAAGGGCATTGTGGCCCGAACCGCTAGCCAGCCAATCATGGTGCATGGTGCGTCTTACAATGACACGAGGAGGCCGCATATTGAGCGCTTCACGTTCACCTTCGACATTAAACTGAGTAGATCTTGTACCGTTCTCTGGGGAATGATGGCGGAGTCAGATACATAACGACAGCTGCTCAACTTTGAATACCGTGGTGTGACAGTATTGAAGCAACAAAACCGCAGTTCTTGCAATATAAAGGTTTCGCCAGCAGTCCGACCAAAATTATCCTGAATGGATAGCTAGGTACAGTAACCAGGTGCGGGTCAAGTCGAATGTACTGGTTATCATGGAGACACAGAGCAGCGCAAGAGTCGGTTTGGGAAGAGGTTTCATGTAATATAGCCTCCAATTGTAACAGTAGTAAGGTAACATATCACACTAGCCATATGAAGCTTGTGTATACTCATCAGTAACACTTGGTTGGGCGCACGATGGTTGTAGAGAACTCTACAGTCCATCAACAATCGACGTCAACGATTTGGTAGAGGCGATTGTAGGTTAGAAGCTGTAGCGGAGACGGGGCCTCGGAGTTTTTCTTCCTCTTAATTTCACTGCAATGTATACCTGTTGCTATTGCACTGCTATTTCCTCACCCAGAAATATCGTGGAATGAGATGAAAAAAGCTATCGCTCACATCTCTGAGTCGGCTAAGCCCTGTCACCACCCTCGGCAGTCCCTAACTCTTCAGAACGTCTGGCAATACAATTTCTTACACAACAGAAGTACTAGACCGTTCACGTGAGACAGAGTTCGAGTACGTAAATGGACTCCTGCGGAGAGGTCGACTAGGTGTCCCATTTATTGTATATAGGGGTAAGTATTTATAGTTTTCCTTGACTCGTAACATCAGTAACTTAAACAAAACAACTCTATCGGGGTTTTCCGTCTCTCTTTATCTTCAGTCGCTAACTAACGATACAATGGGAAGTAGCTCGCTCCCCAGTGTTCCGTCACCACCTCGCGATGCGCTGCCGCACGAAATGACGGTTGGGCAGCTACTCCATTTCCTGCAAGAGAGGAGCCACCTTCTCAATCTGGAGAACGAAAGACTGCGTCCGCAGTACGAGTTGCTCCAGGCGACAGTCAACCAGAAAGAGGATACATTGAAATATCAGCAAAACCTCATCCACTTAGGAGAGGAATACGTCGCCTTGCTAGAGAGAGTGCTTCGAGGGCAGTCAATTGAGGGCATATCCACAATGGGATCGCCACCACACTTCATGGAACCTCAGTTTCAGCATCGGGCCTGCAGCTCACCTCTGGACACACCGCTGAGACTGAGGCCTGAGCCGGATCGAGTCGGCGACAGCGCATCGCTCACAGCGGCCAACGTAGCAGGTCATGATGGAGGACTAAGCAACATCCAATACGATTTGGAAGCGATGCAGCGATGCGCTGAATCAGAAGCTCTCGCATATTTAGCATCCTACTGTTAGTATCATTTGAATTGAGCGGAGAGGAAATGCATTTTTATTTGTTTTCGTATTGCTCTCGACTATGGCCTCTTACCATATTGCATAGCGTAAAGGAACGCAAAACAATATGGCGTATACACCAATGCCGCATACGATATGCTGCTGTACTCGGCCAAGCCAGCAATGACATGTCTCCCTTCTACACCAGTATGTAAATGAGACGGGAGCCAAGAGGTCAGAAAATGACTTGCCATGATGGACGAAGAGGTGTCGAATATCTTGGCCAAGAAAACTTGCTGTTGTTTCTTTTTTTTTAGGGGGAAATGGTGGAGTAAATAATAAATTAAAAAATTCTTTTACATCATAGAAGCTTAGACATTAGTTCAGCTGGCCTATTTTCTCTCAAGAAGAGTCTTTCATGAATAAATGTTGGCCTGCTCCTGAATAGTCTTTCGTCACTCCCCGGGAATATGCCAGTCGGAGTAAGGCTGGCTGTAAGGCAAACAAAAACCTGCGCCTTTTGTATATAGTTCTGAGTCCGAAAAATCTTAGCCCGGATTTATGGCTTGGCGGTTTTCTTGTGTTTGTCCCTGACATGCGTAACTTATCCAGCCAATTCTGCGAGTTCTCCTGTGACATAACCAAGGAACACGAGAGCGACGTACAAATCGGAGGCTCCCATTGCAACCCCTATCCTTCCGAAACCAAGGCAGAGTTCAGGAGTACATGAAGACTTGGCTCGGCTATGAGAGGATGGATATAAAGATCGTACAACCGTCCAAGGCATACATTGATGTACCACTGAAGCCGGGTGACGTCACAGAGCACTGCAAGAAGTAAAGACTCTTCTATTGTACCGGTGGGCAGTCTACATGGTCACAGGACCCATGATCAGTAGAGTTGGCGGAACGATTGGGATTTCTCCATCACGCTTCCTTGGTATTAGTTTCGGCTCAGAAGTGTAAGAAACGAGAATAGCCTGATCACCCCATGCGTCATTATGTTCGTTAGGGACATTCCAGTTATAGCTAATGCAAAGCTAAATGCCTCCGACAAGGGAAGCAGCGAGACCACTGAATCTGTTCAGCTCCAGGGCGATCGAATTTGGGCCATCCGATGTGCCCAAATCCGCAAGGGCTTCTTACGGCCAAGGTGAATGCAAACTGAGCATACCATGATAGAAATGTACCTATAATTCGCCATACATTACATGCCAGATTCAGAGCCCGGAAATGGCACTATGGGTAGTTATGACTGTGTTGGATTCATCTGGGTCATGGCTATTTCTCGCCTGTTTCCGCTGTTTTCTTCTCCGCTGCACGGCAGCGACTTCAAACGCGCAACAAAGCCATCTTTCAACTCGATTAAACCATTGACCTTGCCCATTTGCTTTACTGCTTAGCCACTCGAAGGGACACCAAGTCGTCGACAGAAAGAAAAGAGTATCTGATTAGAGTCTAGACTCCCGCACACTCGCAGAACTCGACTGAAAGTGCCACGAGATAAAGGACGGATCAAGAGCATGAGTT
>LTDI01000070.1:0-111001 GCA_001654545.1 Fusarium agapanthi | reverse complement strand
GGAGGGAGGGTGTGCGGGAAGAAAGCTCTATTTTGTAGCTCCCACGAATGCAAAGCAACAGCAATCGTCCATCCAAACTTGTTCCCATCCTTGCCTGGCCTTGCCCAAAAACCCCACGATTCAAGGTGGTTGGTGCTGGAGAAAGAGATGGCGCAGGACAGGACCACGCACGCCCAAAAAGAAGCCCGAAAGGGTGGGATAACCCTTGTAAAGGCCACCCCTGTAGTTGCAGGATGTTAGTGGTTGGGCCATTAGAAGAGGGTAGGGGACCTTTTGGCTCTAGACCCTTGTAAGTTGAGCGATCTGGAGATTGAGCTGCGTTTCTTCTAGGGCCGTCGGGTTCACGAGTTTTTCGGTGTGTTGAAGCATCTCGAGCCTGAAAATGGAGATGAAAGGTTTATGCGCTGTTTAGTCTCTCCCCAGGCAAGGATTGATTGATCAACTCCGTTAGTTTGTCGTCCGTTCCCCCAGACTTTTTGTTCAGCTTCAATTTTGACCGGTCATGCCGAAATTGGAGCATGACGTCGACTTGCACTAGCAATGCAAGCACTCAAGCAGGCAAGCAATTGAAGATTGATCCAGATCAATTGTATTGCAAATCAGGTCAAGACATACACACATTCTCTCTCTATCAATTTAGCCAAGAGAATAGCCAGCAAGGGAAACAGGTCGAGACTCCTTTGTTGTTCTGACGTCATCAGAATTGAAGAGGCTGGTAAGCTCACACACGCCCAAAATGGTAATAAATACTAGAAAACAGGTTGGCTGGGTATCAACCAGCAAGAGAGTTACGAAAAACCCCTAGTCAACACCTGTAGCATTATTCTTCAAGTGTCGCCATCGTCGCTTAACTCAGGAACACTAGACAATCTGAGTACAGCATGCATCACGCCTTATGCATGGCGCCCTGGGCTGGGCCGTCCCGCACGTTTTTCCTGTCCTGTACATACGTTTCAGAGATCAACTGACATGCGAACTGGCTATCGAGTGATGTCCTCTTATTTCGGCAGATCCGCATAGATCAGCATTGAAACAGCGGGTACAGATAGATACTCGCCCATGTTTTAAATCGGTGGCTGGGGATCGTGATCAACAGGTACGATCTGGCCTTAATGCGCTTCAGCGGGGGGCCCAATTTCTCATAAATCGTCTATCCTTGTTCATTAAAAGGTAATAATTAATTAAGTGTACGTGCATCCATAGTCCGTGGTTACAGGACTCTCATTCTCTCGGTTCCTCCGCATCCTCTCTCGAACTCTCGGGCTGATGAAGCCCGTGCCGAGAGACCCACCTGAAGCCGTGTTTCGGTCCTCCGCGGCGCCGGGCGAGTTTAGCTGAATCGGGAAATCATTGATCAGGCTCATATCAACGTCGTCTCCGTACTCGTCACTCTCAGTAACTCGTTCTGTCTCTGCGACCCAGCAATACGATCTCTCATGCGCTCCTTGGCCAACGCCTTCGCTTGTTCCTCGTTTCCACGGCGGTATCTTTGCTCCCTCCAGCCTTGGGCATAAGTGATAATCGACCTTGTCGTTGTACTGCACTTTCTCATTATCAACAGAGACGGAAGCAAGTGATTGAAGAATGCCATAAATAAGAATCCAGCGACTACGCCTCGCAGTAGCTGCATCCGTGTCTCCAATGTCATCGGTCTTTTCGAAGCGCTCAAAAGCGTCAGCGAGTTTAATCTCCGGCTCATCGAAGCCGGTATTTTCAGTATAAGCAAGTCGTATCCTTTCCTCCAGCGCGCTCATTTGATCGCCTCGAGTCTTTGTGATGCCTCTTCGGAATGAACTAGAAGCCGAGGTCGATTCTGGCAGTAAAGGAAATGGATGAGGAATATGAGGGAACCGATGCTTGTTGTCAAAGTCGATAAGCATATCCGTCAAGTGCATCTCCCTCGTGTCTGCATCAATGGCCCTCCTCTTGCTCTTTGACACCATCATCAATCTGCTTCCAAACTGTATCTCCAACGAACCCCAGACGATGTCTCTGTCGACCATGCAATCGTACAGCTCCCCAAAGTCCTTTTGGAGCTTCATAGCCAACGTCCGAGTCAGCCAGGTTTCGGGTCTTGAGGAACCGACGGATCGACCAGATCGACTATCAGACTGTGACGGTGGCCAGGATCCGTACTCCTGTTCAAAATGCTGCAACAACATGTCCTTCAGCCTCTCAATCGCCCTCATCTCCGATCCTGTGTTGGGAGTGAAGGCCCAGATGTCTTGATACCTGAAGCCAGCCAATCGTTCCTCCGCAGCTTGGACGCGATACTGCATCTCGTGACTCGCCATCTCCATAAGTTTTCTCGTGTTTGTGTTTATCTGTTTGAAGTCCTTGTACTTCTGCACGAGATCAAACATGCCCACGCAATGCGTGAAGCACTCCCTCCATCCTTCCTCCCACCGCACATCCGGCTCTTCTGACCAGATGAGGAGTGACACCGCCAAAGCAGGATTGTTTCGTACATCGTCGAGGTCTCGGTTATAGAGATACCTCACTAATTGGCCAACGTTGTTGTTATTCGGAGGCATGTAGCTATCCAGTCTAACATGAAGATCAGATAGAGCCTCGTGAAGCGACAGGCCCACCATTGAGGCATTGAGCAGCATGGCAAAGAAGTTGCGCGTTGTGAGCTGATGACGGAGTTGGTCGATGCTCTTCATGTTCTGCGGAGGCGGGAAATGCATCTCATAAAGAACTTGTCCTCCCATGTCTCCAATGCTGGTGCGTCCAGATGCAGGCGGTGTTAGTGGTGAATTCCGGAATTGTTGGCCAAGGTTTCTTCCATAGGATTCAGTGTTTGGCGAAGGTGGAGAATGCATATATCCATCAATCAAACCTTCATCCAGTAGAGAGATGAGATACCGACTGTTGATAGCTTCAATGATATGAGACGAAACACGCATCGACGGCAAGCTCTGGCCTTTCTTTCCAAGGTAGATCAGGACATCCCCATTAGGATCCCAAAGCTCTGGATCTTTTCGAAGCTTGTTCCACTTGGTGATCGGCCGACCTCCTCCACACCAACGCCTGATCTGAGGTGGTGGTGCAGTAGGTACCTGTGGAATCGGAGGTAGTTTGGCCGTGGGTGGTGGTCCCATGGGAGGTAGACCAAATGAGAGTTGTGATGTAGGCGTCAACGGCATCTGACTTTGTGAGGTTGCATAAGAAGATGTTGAAGTCAAAGTCGTATCTGTTCGAGCAACAGATTGTGAGTCCCAGCCGCTGCTCTCGTTGGGACTGGGGCTCGGCATGACGGTCGGTTGCAGTGTTTCCACGCTTGGTCGGCTTCCATTGCTGTCTTGATCGATCGGTTCCTCTTCCTTTTCCTTCTTTCGGAATGTAAAAGTTTTTGCTATTGTCTTTCGTACATCGTCACTTCGCTTGTCGAGCATCGTTCGTAGTCCACTCCTCTCAATAGTCCCATACTCGTCTGGCACTGTCGCTCTCCTCGGTTTGTTATGAACCCATTCCTCGGCATATTGACTACTCGTATACGCATCCCGATTCCAATCTGGCGACATCATTGATCTTCCTCCCCTACTTCCCATCGGTATCGAGACATTTGGTGGTAGTTGATGCGGAAATCGAGCCGCAATGGGGGTCGGGATATTGGGTGGTATCGAGTGGTCAGTAAAAAGCTCTTCACCACTTGATGAAGTGGCTACCGATTGAGCTCGTCCATGTATAACTGGATCCTTGTTTTTCGCTTGGGTTGTTTTCTTGCGCGCGTATGCGCTTCGTGCCGACATTTTGTGTGATGTGAAGTCGATGAGGATGTAAGTGGCGGGTTGGCTGCTGAGACGTTTTTGAGGAAACACAAAGCCAAAGTCTAAGATGAGTCTATAGTAAATGGAAATGGCGCCTAGTAACTAATCTTCTCTTGATTATGAAGTAATTGGCCATGAGTCTGGTGTGTGTGCTCGCGAAAGGGTTGTGTCCAACAAGTCTCATAGGAAGACGTAAAGGAGGGAACCAGAACATTGAAAAGAAAAAGCAACGACAGTTCTGCTCAAGGATTATTAGCCAAGCAAGGGCATTTCGACCGGAAAGAGAAACTGACATGCAACGTTCAAAACAGCATCAAAGCCGCTGCGGAGAGGTCTAGATCCCTCAGAGCTCTTACAAGGGGACGGCCGCAGACGTGCGATACTACGCTGTCAACTGGGCAGTTGAGTATAAGCTACGCCCGCAACTCTTGGAGTCTTAGTTTTGGCTACCGCTGATATGCGCAGGCTTCCCTAGCGCAAAAGTAGTTGACGGTAGCTCTCCGCGGTTCCAGGTGTCAAATGAGCCGAAGCCGGAATGGTCGGCATACAAGAGAGACAGAAGAAGGCCCTGTTAGATAGAAGGCTTGTGAAAGATGCCATGTGTTAAGGCTCTTTCTGAGATATGCTGAATCCGCGTCAAGTCCGGAGAGGCCTGAGCCACGATCGTGTTGTCTCTTGTCTCCGACAACAACAAAGACCAGACAGGGCAATAAGCAAAACGCCATGAAACGAGTGATTCATGATCTATCATTAAAAAGCATCTCCGAGTCCAGAAAAAAACGTGTCGTTCTCCTGCAAATCATCATATCCCAAAAGCCACTTGGCGGAAGGCGACTGATAAGCATCCATGCCGATAATCCCAGCACGGACGGCCTATCAACACCTCCATGATATCGCTGATAAGAATAGCAGCACCACGACGAAAAGCAGTCTAGGTAGGTAGGTAGGTATAGATTTGTATACCCACGCTGTCAGCTCACTCAAGGGGTTGCTACAAGGGGATTAACGCGTCCTGAAGAGAGTGACAACCCTCATCATCATCATGCGGGAGCCGTCGCTCGGGCCCCCATGATGAGAGGACGATCAAATCTTATTACTTTTCTTTTCACGTGTGAAAGGCGAAGATATCTTTGATAACGGGTCATGGTCGAGTCGAGGGCTAGGAGGGTTGTTATTGAGTGTGGTTTGTAATGGGTCAGACAAATCGCCCAGGGTCTCGGTTCTCGGGTCACTACTATAACCCACATTTCCCCCCGCGTTGTCAAGGTCCTTATCAGATGTGATGGAAGACGGATAAGAGTGCACTAAACTGTATGTAAATGTGTGTGTAGAGATATTGAATGATACAAGCACTTGCGCAGAAAAAGAAACAAAGCCGAGGTAAGGATAAGGCTATTCCGGCTGCCAAAAGGATCATGGCGTTGATTGTATCAGTTTGCCAGGATTAATCGTAACTGATATATGAGCCAGAGCCCAGTGAAGCTATCTAATCACCCCCTTGACCCTATAATACCGAACTTGCGTTTACGGCAACATTTATCCGACATACTAATGACTATCCGCAGATAATAAAATGACCAACTATCAGATTGGAGACAAGCTCAACATTGAGCTGTCATGCGAAACGAAATTGACCGTCGAGATTTACCCTATACACACACAATCTCGGCCCTCGTTCGATATAGAAGTCATCAATATTGGTGATAGTGATGCAATGTCGTAGTTTCTCGTTGCATTTAAGCATGACAATTATTATAATTCTCTTCAAGGATGTAAGAAATTGTCCAAGGTCGCCTTATGAGATCATGCTGCGGACATGCACTCTTGATTGACATGGACACCACCAAACTTTTGGTGGCTTCGTGCAGCCAAGTGAAATGACGTAAAGTGGAGGAGACATCTTCAGCTCGGCAGCTATAGCCGGTGACTCCCGGCATGGGATGGAAATAAGCGTCAGATGCAAGTGGAGATCAAGGTTATCTCTAATTGCGTGTCAACAGAGACGTTCAGTCAGGGACATGAAGAGTAGAACAGCGAGCGCATGATGTAGAATCATCAATGATAGTTTTCCTTTCTCAACCATAACGCACTAATACACCATAACTATACAAGAAGTTAATCATATAATCGGGCGCTTCTGACGAGCCAGTCAGTTCCTGAAGGGTATCTTGCGGCCGTGTCGCATAAAAAAATTGAAAATTGAAAATAAGACAAATCCAACTACCGCCACTCCATATCCAAGTTACGTTATCCATTCCATCAACTCATTATATCCTCAACCATTTAGACACCAGAGTGGTGACCGGGCTTGGTATCGGCGTGAGCAGAGTGACCGCGCGATCGCATGAAAGCAAGACCCTCCATGATGGTTAATCCAGTGAAGATGGCCCAGATGAAGTAACCGAAAGCAACGGCGGCTTGAGCGCATTGGCAAATTGTGATGCCGTGGCATTTGGGAACACCGATGTGAGCAGCGAGAGCGGTGGCGCCGGCGAACCAGAAGAGCGTGGTGAGGGCGAGAACACCGAGAGCGACCATGCTGTGGTACATGCGAGGAGCGAAGAGAGGCGTCAGAGCGAGATAGAGGAGGATGAGGATGGACCAGACGACGCAGAAGACCAGGAACGACACGGAAGCAGGAGAATCACTCCACCAGGTGCTGGTAGCATCGACGACTGTGGAATTGTTAGATGAGCTAGTTCATTGAAGAGAAGAGGTTAGAGGGTAGAGGTTAGAGGTTCGGCACTTACGGTATGCGGTGAGGCCCAACTCGATGATGAGAAAGACTGCCAGAACGGCGTGAATGATGGTGATGATGCCCATGGCCATGGTGAATACAATGTCGATGTCGTATGATGAAAGCTGGACGATCTATCGGATTCAAGGTGTAGGTAGAGAGAGATGAGATATCTGTTGCTGAGCAGTTCAGTTGAGTTGAGTGAGGTGAGTGAGGAAGAGAGATATGATCGCCAGCAAGAGGAGGGGTCCAGCAGGGGGATATAGCATTTAAATCTACGGGCGGCAGCTTCGGGTTCAGTCTAGAAAGAAGGAGTAATGGTCAATGACGGACAGTGTCAGTCATGGATGGATGGGCCCATCCATTCAAGGCAAGGCAAGACAAGACAAGACAAGACACTTGAACTCAAACCAAACCAAACCAAACCAAACCAAACCCAACAGGCCAAGCCAAGATCGAGGCCAGCCCAGCCCACTTCAGTTCAGTTCACTTCAGCCGCTAACAGCTACAGCTAAGAACCTCTACGTCAGTGAATCATAGTGTATTCGGCAGTCACTTATAGCCAAGCGCGAAGCTTTCCCTTGACAAAAGAGCAAAGAGGCAGCCCAGACCAATCAAGGGCAGACAGAAAGTGAAGTGGATGTCTCGAGATCTGCACTGACGACGACGTTTGAGTGGCTCATGTAGCTTTTTCCTGTCGGTCTCACGAATGACGTGTGCTAAGACCCAAACATCTGACGTTTTAATGCAGGGTTTCTTCAGTACGTACACACTTACAGGGCGCGTGATGTCATTTAGTGGCTGAACAAGGCTCGGCTCAAGGCTCACAGGCTCAGTAGGTGCTTAATTCCGAATACGAGACATTGCTCACATTCACAATTTCACATTCCTTAGCTGGTTGGTTCTGGGCGAAAATGTTGAAGAGCATCATCTCATCATGTTCTGACAGCAACGACAAGAGTTTGTGACGCGCACGACTTTTTTTTGTTTCTTTTCCACCTGTCGGATCCCCCCGGGAGCTACGCTATAGTCACCAATAGCCACCATAACTTAGGCGCTTTGATTCTTTCAGTGAATGCTTGGCTGATGGATGCACTCACTGCCTTGGCTCGGCAGCTGAAACCCGTAGACCAAGACGTCTCTTCTCTTTTCTCTCTGTGTCTGTCGGCGGCTGCAGTTGAGTTGTTGAGTCAATGGGACATAACCCCCGCTAACTTAACATCCTTGTAGAGTCAAGTCAGTCCAACTCTAACTTGGTCCGGCAATTGAGAGCAGACGTGTTTCAGTCTTGGCAGAGAGAGAAAGAGAGAGAGAGAGAGAGAGAGAGAGAGAGAGAGAGAGATCTGTTTTCAAATCATCTGACAGAAACATGCACTTTTTACGCTTCTCAGAATACGATTGGCCAACACCATCTCACATCTTGACGAATGCATTAACCGTCACCAGGCCACAGACGAGACAAGACGAGACAAAGAATTGTACATCTGGAACATGCTAATAAATAATAAGCGCCTCAGTCTCAGTCTCACTCATTCAGTCCTTGGCCCGTATACAACTGTCACCGTTGTCGTCTGAACAATCGCCCGCTCCTCATCATCGCTGCTGCTCCGGGGATCCCACATCTGAGCCCTCACGGCGGCCTCGCCAAATTTATTCAACGACTCTTGTCTCCGCAAGTGCCGTATCATCTGTTCTGGCTGTTCGTCTGTCTCATACGCCGTGACTTCGGTCGTCACGGGCTGCGCCTGGACGATTGTCTTGAGGTCGAATCCGGGATCTTCAATCTGAACATCGAGCCTATCCTTCCGCGTTTTGTTTCTAATGCTCCCTATTGTCTGGAATGGATGTTGCCTTGTTCTCTTACTGGTTGCAGAGTATTGAACTGATGACTGCGTTCGCCGATAAATTTGGGTGCGACATGGATGAAGAAACGACGAAGCGTCGTCAGCGACGCGCATATTATCAAGAGGTTGGCCTCGACAAAGCTGGCCTTGTTAGTCACTGCTATACTGGGGTCGAGTTGTACTTACATCCAAACCACTGCACTGGAGAGAACCTAGGTGTAGTCGTTTGCATCAACTATCGGAACTAGTAGTACTAGTCGAACCACTGACGTTACAAGTGTTCTGTCTCATCAGTTAGCAAGTGCTAGCTCCCTCGACTGAGAATCACCTACGCAGAACCAATGACAAATAACACCACAAGACCAGCCTTTTGCCTTCGTGGCATCTGCAGCTGCAGAATCATCGGTAAGGGCATGATGAGAAGGATCAGATCCGAAAGAATGCCCAGCGCCGCTGTGCAGATGTAAACTGCTCCTCGATCCACGCATGAGCCTTCGAGTATCGTGAGATCCCAACTTTTCTTGAACGGCGTACACCTGAACAGAACCACAAGCAAGATGGCCAGGTTATAGCCAGCAACGAGGAAAAAGACGCTGTACACACTCCATTTCCACCATGTCTGCGGCGAAAGCCTTCGGTAAAATAGCGCCAGCGCCATTTTGGAGCAGGCAGTGCATACTGCATATAGGATGGGCGATATGAAGGTGAGCTTGGGCATGGTTAGCCATATGTCCGCCAGACTTTGCGGCGGATCTTACCTGATTCCCTTCGTTGAACCTTTTGAGGGGGAGTTCCCAAGCATGTACTCCTGTTACCCAAGGATGAATGAACCTATTACCGGTCAAAAAATGTTCCGTCTACCAGGGCTTATTCGGTAGCCGACTTACTGAGAGAGACGACTTGAACCGCTATGGAAAAGATCCACGCAATTACAAGGCAGGCTTCCTATTCTCAGCAGATGACAACTTAATACAGATCGGCGCAAGGGTCTTACCCGTCTCCCCATCGGGTTTACGTAAAACCCAGAGTTTGACATACAAATACTGGAAAAGGAAAAGAAAAGCGAGTGCTGTGCCTATGCCTGAGATCACATATGACTCTATGGCATGACGTTGTAGTGGATGATCAAAGTTGACGACATAACCGTCGGGTGGTGGGATAGCGACTGTCACGCCGTCTACTATGGGAAATGCGGACATGTCAGCCTCTGTGGCCTGCGAGACGTCAACACGCTTGTTATTTTCGTGACAGAGACCTCGTTGGTTATTGGAGATATTCAAGAAAGTGGATAGATACGGTTCGTCTTGGCGGTTAATGAGTGTCGAGAATAGATCGAATTTCGAGACGATGATAAGGGGTAGGAGAGAATATTACAGGCCTATTGTATACCTCGATATCAAATCGACAATAGGATATCAATACAATTATGAATAAGCGCGCACCAGACGCAGAAGATTAATAAACCCGAAACAAAAGAGGAACGATACCAAGACCAAGAATGAAGGGAAACAGCATGTGAAGATTCCGACATGCGACGTCGTTCCCTTCTATAACATGATACTCTAACCAGCACAATCCAACAGATGCCCCGACCAAATCCTTCGAAACAGAAGGTTTCATCCGGCGAGACCGCCTTTTTGGGTCATTATGGAGTACGGTGGTATAGTTGAGGACAGACCATCTTGTGATCTGGGACGCGTTGCAGGGCTAGAAGCATTATTGAAGAGTTGGTGATGATCCACTGGAGAAGATCAGCGACAAGGATTGCATCGCATCGCGCGGCCGGAGAATATTCGAGATGGTTGTGATATGAGATCTGATATCTTTGATCTGGCCGTCTGTGTGACCAAATCTTGCACGCCAGTGATCATGCATTACACTTCCTATTCACATAGTGATCAACTGTCCCGCAGCATCTCACCAACTGCTAGAACCACGAATCATCTTCACAGCTGAACTCGCTAACAATTTACGTATGGATCACTTCAAGGCTGAACATTCTGCGGGGACATACCCAGCCTAGCTTCTTACAATCACTGCTCAGCATCGTCTCAGCTAAATTATCCCGATGCTTATCCAAACATCCTCTCTCCTGACAAATCTCGCTCGCCCTGCAAGAGACCCAGAGTCAAGATGCGATTGGCTAGTCATGACTCAGCCTCTGTATATCTGCTTGATGGCATCGTCATAAAGATGGCGCATGCTCTCCTCATCATCGGCCATCCTCCGTGAAGTTGTGTTCTCAAGGTGTGCTATTTCTGGGAGATTGTCACTTCTTCCATGTTCCCGAGCGACGAATCGAGCTGGATGTGTTTCGGAAACACTCGATCCTCCGCGGCTCTGCGCAACGTCGACTAGTTTTCCAAGGACAGCGAACTCGAGCTTGAGTTTGATGGAGTAGATGGCGAGTTTGACGCCTTGTTCTATCGTGTAGTGGTCCTTGTACATGATGATGAGGAGCGCCATGTCCATGGCTACGATGAGGAGGTTGATGATTAGGAGATACCACATCGTCTTTTCCTTGTTGCCTAGTGATGTCTGTAGGATATCGATGGCGCCCCAGAGGTACAGACCCGAGATGACAAACTCTTGCGCGCAAAAGAAGGTCATTTGAGTTTTCTCGATGGCGACGAATATACGCGTGGGATTATCGCCATCGACGCTCGGTCCAATAGTGAATAGCAGTGCTGTCTGCGCCGTGTGCCATATCATGCCGTTGACCACAATCATCCATAGCACAGCGCCCTGTATCCTCAGGTTGTTCAGTACCAAGTGCAGTCGTGAGTAAAGCACCACGGACTGGCCACTAACGAGTACGATCCAACCTAACGACGCGATGGCCTTACTCGCGTGGGTGCCCAGGATGTCAAGGTATCCAAGCAGCCATCCCAGCGCATACGGAAACACGCCCAAGGTGGTCAGTAAAAGACTCCAGAAGTAAAGGCCACGATGACGTTTGAAAGTGGTGAAGATCAAGGCGAGAAGCTCGCATGCATTGTACAGAGCAAGAGTAGAGGTGGCCTGGAATGGTCAGTGTTTCCCAAGCTCATGGTTGAACTGACGTACAATGACTAGAACTGCCTTTGGGCCATATAATAACCCATCTTCCCTCCTGTGTAACACCGAGAGAAGCATCCCAGACCGCAGACAGACTCTCACCACTGGGACCAACGTGCGTCGTGATGGAGATACGCTACTACCAAGACAAGAGATGGATATGGATTCACGTGTGACAAGTCACATTTCAACGCGACTGTAGATTATAGCATCGTTCAAAATCTGGGGTAAAGGACAGAAACACGGGGGCCTGCCAGATAGTTCATTGGTGAGGATGACGGGTTAGCCAGAGACAGCCCTTGGTGCAAGACAGGCATTGCTTCATTGGGGCGATATTCCGAGGAATTGGTCACTGCACTGAACAACATTGATAACCAATGGGAACGACTTTTATGGCCCAAAGGTGCGTTCGATTTCTCTTCATCACTTGCATTCGAGTAGTGCAACATGCCATTGGCAGGGGAGAGTCACCCTGAAGGTTTAGGGTCGTGGAGAATTGCCATATCGAGACGTAGCCCAGTCAAGAAACATTCGCCGTTCAGTTCTTGATGGATCAGTATCTTGACGATGCTTGATGCCAATGAGACAAAGCCGATACTTCTCAGCCGTCGCGGCGGTTTTAACCTTTATATCACCGTTGAACGTTAACCCCTCAATTGAAACTCACGCCACGCTTTCTTCACATATACAACGTTTTATTTATCTAGAGTTCAGCCTCTACTTCTCTACTTCGAGCTTCAGAGCTTAAGACCAAAGCAGTTGGCATAGTAAGTAACAGTCGAGCTCCAATCCGAGAAGACACCAGCGACGCCAATCTCCCGGAAAACATCCAGCAAGTTAAACACATCACCATCATTGTTGACCAGCTTAGCAATGGTAGTATAGTAATAGTTGCCGTCGGCGCCGTTCTTCAGAGGACCAGATCGCTCCAGGGTCCAGGTGATGATCTTGAGACCGAGCTCATTCGCCTTCTTCGCATACGCGCTGGGAACGATCTTTCCGTTCTTACCAGGTGTGACGAGATAAGGCAGAGGGGGTGCAATATAGCGAACGCCGTCCTCTTTGTAGCGGGTGAGGTTGGCAACGGCCTTCTCAAATGTCTCGGGTGTGTCGCCCGTCTCGTCGAGATACATGGCTTGACGAGCGTACTCAGGCTCGGCCTTGAGCCAGTACAAAATATCGTCGTATAGGAAGCTCTGGAGATACACATCGCTAGGCTTGACACCAGCCTGCTTGTGCTCGTCGATGAGCTGCTGAGCATACTTCTTCTGAGTATAGTCACCGTCGAAGGGCATCTTGACCTCGGGTGTCTTGAGCTCAGGAGTATGCTTCAGACCGAGGCGCTTGGTGAGCTGAATGTGCTCCTTGTTGCTCAGAACTGTACCGCAAGTAGCGTACAGATCGGTTCGCCAAGGTGGAGTACCGTGGAGGAAGTCGGCAGCGTTGGTGGCAGTGGCATTGAAGCCCTCCATCTTGGCGCAGAGAGTCTTGAACTCCTTGAGGGTAATGTCGCTGGTGCAGCACTTGGCAGAAGCAGGCTTGCCATCCTTGGCGGGCTTGAACGGCTGCGTGCACTTCTTGTTGAGCTCGGGGATCGTAACGATGTTGGTCGTGTAGTGTAGATCGCACTGAGAGTGTCGACACACGAGCTGACGATCCTTGGTGAAAGCAACATCGCACTCGAGGATACCAGCACCCATTCGAGCACCAGCCAGGTTCGACTCAAGAGAGTGCTCAGGGAACTGAAGAGTACCACCGCCACGGTGGGCAATTGACCACTGGGAAGGCTTCTGAGGCTTCTCCGAGCACGACTGAAGCTTCATCTTCAGCGAACCCTCGTCCATGTCGTTGACGAGGTAGTAGGGTCGAGGGCCGAGCTCAATCTGCTTGATTGGCTTGACAGTTTTGAACAACTCCTTATCGCCATAGCTTGGGCTGGGAGCAGCCACGGCAGGGCTGACGACCGCAAGGCCGGCAACGAGAGGAGTAGAGAAGCGCATGGCGAACAGGACAAGTCAATTGACTGACAGACGAGCAAGCAGGTTTAACGGAACAAGAGACACCGACAAGGCTTGGCGAGAATTAGCAAATGAGGCCTTAATCGAGACTGAGGCTTGACCAAACACCAAAACTTCTCGATGCAACCTGGGCGCTCACCGGGCTTTATGGACAAGAGAACTGCCCATTGATCCCCAGACCGATAGATCTATCTGGGCAATGCACCGAGATGACGTCGCAAGATCCCCAGGAACAAGCCCATTCACAAAGAACACCCCTACAGGATGTGGTTTTTGTCGAATCTTCGGTGTTGGTTATCGGCCTAGAAGAGACGAATTGAGCAATCACATCGCAGATCACAGCACTTGCAGGCCAGCTTCTGCAAAAAGCACAAGGTCCCCGGAGCTAGCAGTAGGCAAAGTCCGTACGAGATGGGCATCTTTGACAAGCACGTGTGGAGGAGACGCGGGCGTCGTTGGAGGGGGAGGCTAAGGATAAGCTTAGTAGCGTTACACTGAACCGTTCAGCTAGAGGCGTGTTTAGTATGGACCTTGTGATTTGCCGAAACCTAGCTTAATTGAACCCCTGCCACAGCCCACGCATAACCTGGTCGACAGATATCGAGCATCTGTGGAAGGTGGATGAATAAAGTTGGCGAACCGTTCAATCGAAAGTCGGCGATTCATGCATGTGTATACATGGGTAAGCCATGCTCTCATAGCATCTCTCTCACTGCTACCCAGGTAGCCAAGCACTCACAACTCATCCTTGTACCCATCTTCCATGTAGTCGTGCTCAACTACATGACCCTTGCGGATCTTGCGAACTTCCTCGGCCGTGGCTTTGAAATGTTCAAATGAGAGTGCATCTTCTCCAATGCCCCAAGCAAAAACTCCTCCAACCCCGAGCTCTGGCACGACATGGCTAAACTTTGTCTGAATGCTCTTTTTGGTGTCAAACGTCCACCATCGCCACTCGTTCTGGTCCCAATAAAAATAGCTTCCGTCTTCATCATACTTCCCAGCCGTTCTCGCATGTTTGAAAGATGTAGATACGTCCTGGGGAATATCGTCATGCCAGCTAAAGCCGCCAGTCTTGCCCAGATCAGCTCCGGTCTCAGGGTCCTCAAGCAATTGTGTAGGGCACCCAAGAAGCCCCCCCTGGGAGCATTCTTGGGTCATGAACCATTTAACATAGTATCCAAACCCAAGATTGAGCTGACTCGGTGATGCGCCGCGGTCGATATAACGCTGGATTGAGTCTTGGGAATCCGAGACACCGCTGTGATGTTTGGTCACGGTATCTCGGCGGTTCATCAGGTCGTATGCCATGATGTTGAGGAAGTCGACTTCTTTCATGATCTTTGGCACGGTGGTGGGCGTAAAGGCCATCAAATCGACCTCTTTGCCTGGAACAGCCGCTGAAAGAAGTCTGTCGGGACCAATAGCAGTACGCAACTCCTGGAGGAGCGATACGAATGCCTCGATTTCCCATTCGCGCTGAGAGTTGGGAATTTGCTTGTAATCATCACGGTTGCCTCTGTTGCAGTCAGTATGTACCCAGTAATGGCCCAGATTGCAATATTCCTTACCCGGGATACTCCCAGTCAATGTCGATGCCATCAGCGCCCGTCGCCGTGACCATGACCGCAACCTGGCGTGCCCACCGCTTCTGCGTGGTTTCATTCTTGGCCGCTTCCTGGAAACCTTGAGTATCGCCCCAGCCTCCAATCGCTACCATTACTTTGGTGCCGCCAGGGAACCTTTTGCGGACATCGGAAACAGAGGTGAACAGCGGATAGTCGTGAGGTTTGTTGTCAACATTGAAGGTCTCGGAGCGCATGAATGCCAGAATGACATGCGAGACATCTTCAAGCGCGCTTCTTGATGGGACAATATCGTGTTGTCTAGGTATAATTTCAGTCAGTGAATATTCTGAAGTTCTTGCTTGGCGACGAGGGAGATGCACTTACCCTGTGAGATACATAACGCAACGGAATGGCTCGACTTGAGACATGGCAGTCGCGGTCACCACCGCCAAGAATAGCAGATGCCATTGAAAAATGATTCGGATGTTGCGCATTTGGAAGGAAAGCAAAATTTTGGTTATTGCCTACCTTACTTTATGCTGGACGGAAGAGGGCACTGATTGAGGTGGCACTTTCAATTGACCCGCAGATGTGTTGCAGGTATAGGTAAGTGAAGTGGACGTTTCTTAGCCAATACAGACGAGGAGCCCTATATACCACTGTCAATCTGATTCATCAACACAAACAATATCTTTCAATGGCTGTTCATTCTCGTTCAAATTAATTCGTATTTCTTATTTCCCAATGCATGTTCCGCCCAGATAAGAACCCCGTTTGCGCCTGCGTTCTATCCTGTCTAGTAACATATGCCACAATAAGACCCTCCCTCACAAATCCATGTCTGGGTATTGTATTATACAGCGGATAAAACCGCACCAACGCCAGAGCCTCCGAAAGAATTCTACAAAAAATATTCCTAAAGAAAAGTCGTGGTATCGTGTTCGCTTCGTGTTAGTATCCTTCGATATCCCTGTCCTGTCTAAATCAGCCCTCGACTCTTTAGAATCCGACTGAGCTCCCTGAGCTGCACTGGTTTGGAGAGAAACAGATCCAGTCCGTTCGCAAAAGCATCCTCCTGTGCATCCTTAGAGGCGAGGCCAGATATAGCGACAATATGCCTTCGTGGCAAATCCGAGGCCTTCTCAAACCCTCGAATTTGTCGTGTAGCCTCAAACCCATTCATTACCGGCATGGAAATATCCATCAAAATACACTTGTAACACCCTTCTTGTGCTTTGTAACACTCCAGAGCTCGGAGTCCATCCGAGGCCGAGTCGTACGCCACACCCAGCTTCTTCATGTACGTTTGTAGGATCTTCATATTGATAGCATTGTCTTCTACGAGGAGGAACCGCTGATCCTGAGGTGTTGGAGGTAGTTGCAAAGCGGGCACTGATGGCAACGGAGTCTCTGCATCATCGTCATCCCAATGCGCCCTTCTCTTCTTAGGAGACACCGTTGGGGCAATATCAAAACAGCCGCGTTCCTTGTCATCGGACCCACGTTGGACAAGATCTGTTTCTGCCGTCGATACAGTCGGTGACTCGTCGAGTCTAGTCGAGACGCTGGCACGATCTGCAGCTGTTGCTTGTAATCTCATCCAGCGCCTGAAGCAGAGGACAAAAGCTTTGGCAAGTTTCCTCGGTCCCACACTAGATAAGAATGTCAGCGGTAAGGAACAAGTAGTAAACCAAATGACTCACGGGCGCGATATAAAACTGAACAATCCCCAATTGAGCTTGCGCTGTGCCCTATGTGACCTGTCAAGCGATCGAGCGACCGCAGCACTGCGACACACCACGACAACTGGGGACGATAGCTCGTCTCGAGGTTGGTTTGCTATCGTTTCAAGGTGAGATTCATCACAGAGTATCAGGTCAGGAAGATACTCGGCGTTATGGAGGGAGTCGACGACTTGCATACGCAACCAATTCTGGCAGACCTTTTCCAGCAAAGCACGTTCGTCAAACTCCCTAGAATTCCAACGTTGACTTTCTGAACCCCCTCCGCCGAAAGGTGTGAAGCCGTTGATGCAGACGCGGAGACCTGACAACTCAATGGCCTGGGACTGAAACTCCTCGCGGTCGGACATTGTTTCCGTCGAATCAACACTGACTGCTTCTAGTGGTAGCTTTACCGCGATGCGGGTTCCCGTGCCCACCTTGCTTTGAACATGTATAGAGCCTCCGAGGGCCCTGACGAATTTCCTCACCAGACTAAGACCAAGGCCAGCGCCCGAAGAATGAATATTCTCTTGAGCGAAAGGAGCGAATAGACGGTGGTTGAGATAGTCCTGCCCGATGCCAGCTCCTGTGTCGGTGATTTCGATATGAACGACTCGATCCCTTAACCGGGTTTTCCCAGGAGGGTCCTGGTAGGCTGAAACTTTAACATAACCCCGTGTCGTGTACTTGAGGGCATTGCCACAAAGATTCATCATTATGCGCCTCAGTGCCCCCGACTCAACATGGAACGCCCAGTCTACTGCTGGGTCAATGTCCAGCATCACAAGGACTACGTCAGGACCTGTTGCGTTGCTGATCCTTTCTCCAGCCTTGATACTGTCCGCAACCTCCATACCATCAAGGCGGGTAAGAGGATCACGGTTGAGCTCTTCATTCGGCCTATCATCATGAACAAGCGAGAGTGATTGCTGTTGGTAGGTATGGCCCGCATGAATACACTCCACGACTTCTTCCACCAGCATGTCCAGATCCAGATTCGAAGTGATATGCATCATCCCGTCCGTCGGTCTACTTCTCTGGTTCGACTGTGCGCCTCTAACGAAGGCAATACCTGAGTTCGGCGACTGTCCGCTGGGCGCCTTGACAAAGTTGTTGATGCGTGTCCAATCAAGCAAGTGATTGATCGTGTCCAGAAGTGTACGGCCACAGGCCTCAAGGGAGCGCAATACATCGCCCTGGAATACATCTAGAGCGGTATCACGCAACAGCTCGGCACACAGAACAATGCCGTGAAGTGGAGACCGGAGTTCATGGGATAGGGAACTGAGTAAAGATGTCGTCGCAAAAGATACTATGGAACTCTCCATCATAGCAACGTCTGCCATGATGACTGCGCTGAAGGCGGCAAGGTAGCTCAGTTCCCCCTGGACCGTAAAGATGCGGGTTGGCGTCATTGTATAGACAAAACACCCGGAAAACCAGCGCTCTCTATGAGAGTCCCATAGAGGTACAAAGGCAACGCTGCGTGCTCCTGGGAAGACATCGCGAATAGCCATGCCTTCATTTTTCCGTGAATACGGGTCGTTGACCTTTCGCGACCTTTGCTTGTCGCCCCTCTGCCCTTCTTGTACGCTCCGAGCTTTCTGGGCCTGGAAAGCGGCCATAGCCGAGTCCTCGCTAGTCGGATCACTCGATCCCATCACTCCGTCGCCATAGAAATTGAAGATCTTGCCTTTTGGATAGCGGCGCAGTAGCTTCTGGAGTTGTCGTTCGGGTATAGTTCGACTGCGTCCGGATGGGGCTTCACCATTGATACTGGAAGACACAGACGTAGAGAATCCAAGGACAGGGCACATAGCGCCTGAGGACCGGGAGTCTGCGGAGTTCCGGGGGGATGAGACTGAAATACTGCCTCTACCTGGAGAGGACGAAGATGAGGATGAGGAGGAAGAGCGACCGCGGGTCCTTGTATTACGTCGTAAAGAACCGGATCGGATTCTGCCAGCAAAAGAGCCAACACCTGCATCCAAAAACAGGACCCCCTCAACTTCGATCGACTCGCGTAGTATGTTTGCCGCTTTGGAGAAGATCTGGCTCAGCTGCTGCGATCGCGATTCTTCTCCAGTTGGAACTGAATGAGGAGGCTTGTCCATTGGTTGGAATGGGCTTGTCGGCCTATACTGACTAGGGCTTTCAAGTACAAAAATGTCTGGTGTGGATATACTGTCCGCGTCAGCAGCAGCAGCAGTGGCATTATCCCTCTGATTCTGGATCTTCTGTTGTGCCTGGTTAAGAGAGCCTTCCTCCGTGCTAGCATCGGTATTCAAGGCGTGAGTTGAACTGTCCTGCCATCCTGACATGGTCGTCTTCCCCTCCACATAACTTCCCAGACCGCGAACCATGCGCTCACCAGGACGCCGGCCATCTCCAGATCGTGTCAGTTCCATTTGTCCGAGGATAGATGCTGAAACATCTCGCATGACTTGGAGTGATGCTTCGTCAACTGTCTCCCGTGGCTCGTTGTCAAGAATACAGAAGACGCCAATGTTGATACCTCGGCGGGTTCTTATCGGTACTCCTGCGTAGAACCGATGCTCTGGTCGTGCCTTGTAGTACCAGGTATTGCGATACTCTTCATTATCCGCCAGGTTGCTGACCACTGTAACCGGGAGCTCCGAAGCTAACGATGCTTGCTGTGGACCTCCAGACTCGGAAGATACCAACACATGATCACAAATACCATAGTTTCGAGGTATTGCAGTACCGCAAAGCCAGAGGCTATTAGAACCAGAACGAGGAGGAATGGCGTGAGCAGATATGCGAAGCGCAGGTGTAGCTTCGGCAACAATATGCTGGTGTTGGCAGTCAAATAGCGAGATCATGGCGCGAGAGGCACCAAGTCTCAAGAGAGCCACCTGGGCCAGAGCAGTCATGGCAGGATCCGAGCATGGTCGCAATTGAGAAGACGGAATAAGGTTTGCGACATCATTGCGAATGGAGTTGGCGACAAGGACCGAGTCATATCTGGGTATTTGTTAGATGAGTCCGTTCGAGGAGCTTCAATTGAAGGCAGAGTGTGAAGATGCGACGAGAGTGAGTATGAGAAATGGTGCAAGATCGTACTTGAATGTCTCCCGTTCACGAGTTGATTCGGAGACCTTGTTACCAGTCATGATCGACAGCTGTAACGTGCTTAGCCCATGCAAGCAGTCTCGGCAGGGGGGACAGATCGTCGGACGAGGTTGGGGGTTTGTGTGGTTTAACAAGACTGGTTTAAAATAGGTAGCTTGCACTTGAGAATTTAGTAGATATTGGCAAGATTACTTAAGGATCCCTCCATCGCACTCCGACTTGTCTAGGTACCTACCAGGTAGGTAGGTCTAGATTCTTGGCTGTTCTTCCACTCGACTCTTGACCTATCGCCACCCCGCTTTGCCCTCCAACGGCCCTAAAACCACCTTACAGTGGAACCACCCGGGTGCTTACCCGTGGAGATCTACCGCCTGAGTTCCGTTAGCGACAGAAGATCGATCGATTTGCTATGAAACCTTCCGGCCGCTCATGGATAAGATTTTATGGGCATCTGACTGAGTCAGGCACACATAAGCTCAAGGTCATGAGGTGCTCTTTATTTCAAAAATTGTACGGAGTATACTAATCACGAAGAGAAATAGATCCAGGCTGCTTGCATTGACGGCACGCGCCTGTAAACAAAAAGCAAGGTCAAGATATCAATGACGAAGCTATAATACGCTCGCCAATTGATACCAGTTTCCCATGTTCAAAAAGGCATCGACAGGTGGGAAACAAGATGTTTTGCATAAGCTTTTTGGGGTGGGTGGGTGCCTGAATGCTGGAGCTTCGCACCCGACCTCAGTCTAGAATTCAATGGGCCGCCATCGCCATTTATTATTAGGTATGACTTGAGGTGGTTCACAGTGAGTCCAAATACCCAACATCATATGCGTTTATAGGGGCTCAGAAGAAACACCAAAGGACAAAATGAATATTAAAAGATGTCATGAGCATTGAAAAAGGAATTAAAAATATTACACTAGGTAGGTGCCTATGATATCTACCTCAGAACAGGGTGAACTTCGATGGACCACTAGACAGTGTGAACTAGTGTTATCGCACCGATAACACAGTAAATTCCACTGGCTCGAGCTTCTGTTTTTTTCTTCATCTTTTTCAAGCAATGCTATACCTGACCGTTTTTTGAGTTACTGCTAAGCATCGATTTCAACATGTTCGAGAATACATGTACCCTGCCTCTATCGGCAGATGTGTTCGCAACAGCCCTGCACCCCACGGAGCCCCTCCTGACTGTCGGTTTATCGAGTGGCCATGTTGAGACCTTTCGATTGCCATCCAGCGCTTCTTCCGACGACAATGCCGATGCCGATGGAGACACGAGCGTGCTGAGCGATGGAAAGAGTATGATCGAATCCGTCTGGCGCACTCGAAGACACAAGGGAAGCTGTAGATCTTTGGTCTACTCGCACGATGGCTCAGGTAAGCTTTCCCCGAGCTTCGCTGTGGCTGTTCATTGTTCGTCAAGCTAACCTGGTAAAGCTGTCTATTCAGCTGGAACCGATGCGCTGGTAAAGCACTTTGACCCCAAAACCGGTCAAGTCATTTCCAAATTCGTGATTCCTTCTGCAACTACGGTTCCCGATACGCCGACCCTCCTCCACGTCCTGAACCCTCAGAGCCTGCTTCTTGCGACCGACTCAGGTGCCCTCCACATCATTGACCTTAAAGACGGCAAACTGGGAAAGAAACCCGTTCAGACTCACTTCCCCCATGCCGACTACGTTTCTTCCATAACACCTTTGCCGCCCACTAGTGCCAGCACCAGCGGATTCCCGAAGCAATGGGTCAGCACTGGCGGTACCACGCTCGCCGTGACCGATGTTAGGAGAGGAGTGCTTGTGCGCAGCGACGACCAGGAGGATGAGCTTCTGTCTTCTTGCTTCGTTCCGGGTATGGGCCCCAAAGGACATCGCAATAACGGCGTTTTGGCGGTAGGATCCGGCTCGGGTGTATTGACCATGTGGGACAAGGGTGCCTGGGACGATCAACAGGAACGCATCATCGTGGATGGCGACAAGAAGGGTGGCGGTGAAAGTATCGATGCCATGGTCTTGGTCCCGCAAGAGTTGGGACTTGGCAAGAAGGTCGTTTGTGGTGTAGGTGATGGCAGCTTGCGTGTGGTTGACCTTGTTCTTCGGGAGGTGGACATTTCAGCCAATTTGCGTCACGATCATATGGAGAGCGTTGTATCGCTGGGTTTCGATTGCGAGAACCGCCTTATCAGCGCTGGCGGAAGGACTGTGAAGCTTTGGGAAGAGCTATCTGCTCTTCAAGGAGGCAATGACGACGATGACGAAGGGGAAGAAGATGACGACGACGACGATAGCGATGATAGTGACGCTGGAGAGAATGACAACGGCAAGCGAGCTGCTGATAGCGACAGCGACGATGACAGTGAGGAAGACCAAATTGCGGAGATGAAGCGCAGGGCCAAGCGACGCAAGGAGGCCCAGCAGAGCAAACTTGGGCCCATGGGAGCCCACGGTGTCATGGGGTTTGAGGGCCTGGACTGAATAGAGCTTTTTGGCGATTAAAATGATGTTACGATACCCGGCATAGATACGAGGAAGTAGTGCGATCAGACGGTCAGAATGGCCATGGCCCAAAACATGGACGTAGATACATTTCATTACTTACAAGTCTAAGAAACAAAGATTAATGTTGACAACCTTCAATTTTTCAACATCTGGCTATCTAGGTATCTAATTTGTGAAGAAGCCTACCCTAGGAGGTGGACATCCAACGACTCATGTGCAGTTGGTAGTCTTCCGAAACGAAGCACGATCACATACATAGTGAAATAACCAAAAACCCATTCGTGTTGAGTTGGGGAGATAAGAATCCCTCGGTCGATGCTACACGACCTTCGGTGATAGTTCTTTGAGGCCCAGTAGCCTCATGTTTTGACTCGAGACCCAGTAGTCTCTTATGATGAGTCTTCTCGAAGCCCAGTAGCTTCGGAAAGTACAAGTGCATTTATTCTATCCCGGAAAGGGGGCAGAAGCAGATACCTTGCCATTACACATGGAACCAAGGTTTGCGTCTGAACCGGTGACTAGAGAAAGGACTTGAAGCGGCATTGTCCCCAAAAATACTCTATCAGAGAATTATGGAAGACCAAGCCGGTGGTCTATGTCTTGCAGAGAAGGGTGCGATATCCCGGTGATGCAATGCAGAGCACTAGAGAACTCTGCAGACCGGGGATTGTGCTCCTTTCTCCATGATTCTTCAACCGTGTGGAGGGTGAGACGGGTTGGGTGGCGTGCGTTGTGCGTTGTGCGAATATCGCAAAAATCATTATGATCCCATATCCGAGAAATCGGCCTGAGCTGGGGGATCCTGGTATGAAAATAGGAGGCTGAAGGGCTCCTGGCAGGTACAAGACAAGGTGATTTTAAAAAGAGATTATAAAAAAGACATATCCAGGTGAACACCAGAAGGTGTTAGACGCCTGGAATGTGAAGGTAGCTCCAGCAGACATCTTCTGATTTGGGCAGCGTGTCGGCTCGAGCAAAGTCCTCCATGACTGTCTCATCGCTGGGTGCTGAGAATCGAGTTGGAGGGCTCATGGTGAGGTTGTCGTCGTAAATGATAACGGTGGGAAGTATCCTGTTATCGTGGCCGCTGCTCTTCTCTTCAGAAGATGAGTCGCTACGTCCTTCGCCTGGGTGTAGTTCACTTGCACTGAATGTCGTTGGGATGCAAATGTGAGGAATTCCTTTCCTTAAGCCAACAGCTCGGGCCAAAGTAACAGCAGAACCTCCTCCGACGCTGACAACGCAATCTCGTCCAGATGCCTGGGCTGGCACGGTGGTATTCGATGAACAGAGGATTCGACTGTCGAGATTAGGAATAATGGCTTGAATTTTGCGAGCGATATTTGATCTTGAAGGGCTCGACACAATGAGCGGTGAAGACAAGTGTAACCGAGCCAGCTCAGACGGTAGACGATGAATTGCTTCAGGGCCGACGACTAAGCGAGGTGATGAAGAAGAAGAAGGGCGTTTTGGACGGCGATGTCGAGATCGAGAGGAGGGCCGCTGGACCGTGCCGGGCGGACCAGCGTGCGAAGATGGAGGAGACAAGTTGGTGGCTGGCGGCGTCACAAGAGCGGACGCCTTGAGGGCGAGAGCGTCAAAAAGCTTGTCACGAATAGCAACAAGATCAGGATCAGTAACTTTTCGTGGTGACAAACGATGGATGCGGTTGGTGGAGTGGCGCATGAAGGGCCGATGCCGGCTGTCCGGAGGTATCCAGCAGCGGTAGCGGTTATTGAGGTATATCGAAGTCCAACCTGCGCGACATCAATCAAGTGCCCAAAATGACAACAATCAAGGATTGAAGATGAAAACTGGAAAAGAAGGAATCGATCGAGATTTGGTGCAAGTTCAAGGATTCACAAGTTAGAGACATAGCACAAGGTGAGCTAGGGCACATTATTATGGGCAGATAGAAATGAGCGTGACCAGGGACGAGACGAGACGAGACCAGAGCAGACCAGTCGTTCGAGCGAAAAATCCCTTAGCAGGACCTGTTTCTGCTGTGAGAGGAAAGTGACCGTTGTGGTTTTTCGCCACAGGAAAAAGCCGCCACCTCTGCCTTTTGACTTGGTAGGTAGGGGACCAAGAGCTTAGACGTAGGAGAAGGCTCTTTGTTTTTAATAATACATAAAAAAAGGGTCCAAGCGATGGCCAAGTGGCAACGCCTTGTATGTTTGGTGCCAGTCTCTGCGTGAGACCCTGAGAAAGTGATGTAAAAGGGGGCAAAGGGTGTATTGTTTCTGTCATGAAGACGTCAAACGTGTAATGGGAGGGGGATACTCTTGACCCCTAGAAGTGCACAGGAGGCAGTTTATCCGTCCCGGCCGGGGCATAGCTCCGTTGAGTGGAGCAAAGATCGGAGACAAAATCTCGTGGTGCCGGAGCAAGTCCGCCAATGAGAAGTGATATGGAAGATCGTGGTTGGCTGCGGACATGGAAGGAAGAGAAAGGATGGGCAAAATGAAGAAACCCATCCCTTTGTGTCATAAAACCCATACCAGTATTACCTCAGTGTTGGCATGGAATAGCGATATGATTGGCTGTTCTTTCAGGGCTCTGGTGCTGGTGGCTTCGATGAATGTACAGTAAGCGCTATAGCAGTTCCCGTTACTAATAAGACGGCAGAAGCTCATCTCGGAACATTCTGCTAAATGACCTTGGTCAGGAAGACCTACCCTGCTTAGTTGATCCAAATTTGAGTCTGGGAAGTCGTTTTGTTTCTGGACTGTTTTCGGATAATGCTACAGTGGCATAGGCTGAGTTGTAAACTGACCGCGACATCTGTTCTGTAACACCATGGTGATGTAATTGTTAGAACGAAGAGTATCCCAAACTGCTTATGGTTTCGCAGCTGGCCGTTACATTACTGTTGTGTTTCTGGAGGCCTCTAATAAGTGAGGAGAAAAGAATAGAAGAGAGATGTTATCAACGTCCTGGAGCACATCAGGCCTCCTTTCAATGTTGGATGCAATCAGAGCTATAGAACAAGATGTTCAAGAACTGACACTTGCATCAGAGATGAGAGATGAGGCTCATGCCCAAGGATGGAGACCAAAGAACTTTCTTAAGTAACAAAAACTCCATGAATGCGGAGAGGCAGGCACATAGCGGCAGTCTCCGGTGCCTCCCGCCTTTAGCTCAAGCGCCAACCTGCCTGCCAGTCTGCCCCTTCCAGTTCGCCTGATATTTCCTCTTGCTGGTCTTACAACACCAGCCTTTTTCTTCTTTTTCTTCTTCTCCTCCCTCCTCTTCAATCATTGTCGCATCAATTGTCAAGATCTATCTGGAGCGCCGACGGCCTTTACACATTTCTATGACTTTGTCGCCGCCGCTTGGCCTAGTCTCGCAGCTGCGATAACATCTCCGACCGATCGCTCGCCCTTCTTTCAGCTCTGTTCAATCATCTATACCTTCGAGATGGAACTTATTGCGCAGTCGCCCGCCTCCGTTGTCCCAAGAATCACAGGCTCTTAGCTATCACCACCGGACGCAGCCGACAGCCGATTTTACTCGCATTTCTATCTTATCTGATAAGCTTGTGGTTGGCCGACGGCTCATGGCTGAGCACAACTTGAATATGCATATCTGCTAGCAAATTGTGGCGTACAATGCATGCACCCTGGAGATAAACTTGAACGAGTTGGGTGGTTGAATTCCGACGGTCACTCCAAATTGGTGCCATCTTTTCACAGAGTCATCCGATTTCGCAAACTGATTGCCTATCAGCTCGTGCTTTGAAGCTCAGGATGATATCCAGACAAAGCTCAGCTGGTGCTGTCCCTGCTCATGCTAGGTTTATCATCACAATCCTGGTCATGATAGACAGCCGAAATCGCCTATTCGGTGGCGATGGGTGACAACCCCAGATGATGCCTCGGGGATGCGCCGATGCGCTATCTGATCCCTCCTCGATTCAAACCCAGCCCAATGGTCGCGACAGGCCGTACTCCGCTGTTCGTCCCCCACGTCCCGAAGTGCACCTCCAATACCGGTTCCCCGACTGGCCGGCCTGATAACAATCCAACTTTATTCTTACCTCCCCATCGTGGAATCCGGGGTTGCATATTTAAAGGAGCGGTTGTGCGCCATCATGTCACCAACATCAGGCTTCAGATTAGCATCGCATGTTTTCTTAGCTGACCTTGTCTTTTGATCTGCATCTCATCTCACCTCGCTTGGGGCTCTTGGACTCGGACCCGCAGACTCCCACCCACCGGCAGCCCCATCTCTAGCAATTTGTCAAGCATCTGGGGAACAAGAAGTGCTGATAAGCTATCTCTGGATCCACGAGTTATCAGTTACAATTCTTGGGTCACTCAGCCTAAAAAATAACTCTAATCACTCCCGAAAACGGCCTCGCGTGCTCGCCAATCACTTCTATTACATGGAGAGGCATTAGAAGTATAAAACTTCATATTGCCCATATCAACTTTCAGTACTAGAGCCTTCCAAAGCTTTCGTCAATATCCATCCAACGTTGACATCCCAAGCCTGTGTCCGTTGAGTTGATTGACACCAAGATACCTCCTCTTTCGCTTAGACCCCTCGACGATCAACGCTATCGACATCAAGACATTCCAGCGTTGGCCAGTTTCCAGTTTCTTCACACAACTCAATCTAAAACCTTCAGCAATGGATGAGGATCAAGGACCACGGTCCATTGCCCCCGAGCATGCACCACCGAAAACAATGGCTCAGCGTTGCAATGGCCTCAAAAAAGCGTTCACTACCAGGCATGGCCTGATTGGCGATTACGACTATGCCTTTCTCTTTCGCCCAAACCTGCCATTCATGAAGAAGAGCGTCAACCCAAGTCCCTTCTTTGGTCTCAATGACAAGATGCCAGTTCTTTTGGGCTTGCTGCTCGGCTTCCAACATGCATTGGCCATGTTAGCAGGTGTAATTACACCACCGATAATTATCAGCGGCAGCGCCAATTTGCTACCTGAGCAACAACAATACCTCGTCTCAACCGCTCTCATCGTTTCCGGCATCTTCTCTGCAGTCCAAATCACTCGATTCAGGCTTTTTGGTACACAGTAAGTGTTCTTCGGTCGTGGCAAGAGTTTGGGCTAACCATTGTCTTAGATACTACCTCGGTACTGGAGTTCTGTCAGTAGTTGGGGTCTCATTCAGCGTTATTCCTGTCGCTCAAGGAAGTCTCACTCAGATGTACGCCAATGGCTTCTGTCCTTCGGATTCTGATGGAAACCCTTTGCCTTGCCCTCAGGGTTATGGAGCCATTCTCGGTACCTCCGCTGTGTGTGCTTTGATCAACATCCTCGTCTCTTTCATCCCCGCAAAGTACTTGCTGAAGGTCCTGCCACCGATCGTCACTGGCCCTACCGTTATGCTCATCGGTATCAAGCTCATCAAGTCGGGTTTCTCCAACTGGATGGGTGGCAATGGAGGATGCATGACTGCCACTGACGGCTTGTTTGCTCTTTGCCCCAACATCAACGCACCTCATCCTCTTCCCTGGGGATCTGCAGAATTCCTGGGCTTGGGTTTTTCTGTCTTCGCCGCTATTATCTTGTGTGAGCGATTCGGCTCGCCCATCATGAAATCCACCTCGGTCGTGATTGGACTACTAGTCGGCTGCATTATTGCTGCCGCTTGTGGATATTTCGATCGATCCGGGATCGACTCTGCCCCCGTTGCTTCGTTCGCCTGGGTGCACACGTTCCCTCTATCAGTTTACGGGCCACTCGTGCTCCCCCTGATTGCTGTTTACCTTGTCTGCGCTACCGAGGCTATTGGCGATGTCACAGCCACATGCGACGTTTCCAAACTTGAGGTGACCGGAAAGACGTATGAATCTCGTATCCAGGGTGGCATCTTGTCTGATGGCATTGCTGGCTGTATTGGTGCTCTCATGACGATGACTCCTATGTCTGTCTTTGCTCAAAACAACGGTGTCATTGTCCTCACCAGATGTGCCAACCGCAAAGCTGGTCTTGCCTGCGCCATGTTCCTGGTTATCATGGGCATCTTTGCAAAGTTTGCGGCTGCTCTCATTGCCATTCCATCAGCTGTTCTTGGCGGCATGACGACCTTCCTCTTCAGTGCCGTGGCTGTATCGGGCATGTCCATCATTGTCCGTGGCGTCCCTTTTACTCGACGCAACCGCTTCATTCTCACCGCTGGTCTGGCTCTGGGATATGGCGCAACGCTTCTCCCCAACTACTTTGACAAGATCTTCACATACGAGGGGGACAGCCGCTCTCTTCAGGGTTTCCTTGACGCTATTGTTCTTGTCATGGAGACTGGTTTTGCAGTTGCTGCCATCATCTGTGTGATTCTCAACCTCACGCTTCCTGAGGAGCTGGAAGATGACATTGATGCAGCCCGTTCAGCGACCAATGTCGTGATCCATGAGGACACAGAGCAACAGAACAAGGCCATTGCAGGCTCAAGTCGGGAGCATAGCATCGATCCGCAGAAGCAGATTTGAATGGATGTAGGGAGAAACGTATAAAAGTTCAGTAGGGAATAGGGTTCTGTACATTTATGATGAATATCGGTTTATTTAAAATGTGATGCCTCATTTGAAGGAGCTCAGTCTCTGCAGATCAACAGTGAATTTCATTTAACAGCGTAATCATTCCAATTTATCAGCGAACTCATCTAAGAATTCCTCTTCCAGCTTTCCAAAAACGCCTGTAACCAGACTACTCCCCTACTCCATTGCTCCACGCCTCATTAGAATCATAAAAGCTCTCTTACATAGAGATACAAATTGAACTTGTTATTTCCCATCATTTTCTCGCAGATTAAATCCATCAACTCGTTACGCCAAGACCACATGTGATCTGCTCTCGTATCGCTGCTTGTGAAAGCTGTTCATCTGCCTCCTGTAGTTCTCCTGAACCTCTCCCCAGAGTCCGCGATGGCGTTCTTGTATACACTTGAGCAAGTCGCCTTCTTTTTTGATCTTGCAATGGCAGACGTTTGGTGTGCCACAGAACTTAGCTCGTGCCTGCGGAGTTGGAAATTTGATGCTCAGACGTTTGAGACTGGGCCAGTTGACACTATCGCTCGTTGAGGCAGGGTTGTTCAGCGCCAGCCGGGCCAAGTTCCAGTCCATCTCGCCGTCCGAGGGTGACTGCTCATATCTTCGGGCTGAAATGGGAGCATCGCCCTTCTTCTTCTCGATGGCTGCGATATCGCAGGATGCTCCATCTCTTCCAGATCGGCGACAGTTGCAGCGCTCTGGATTCATGTTTGTTTCGTCGTCAATCTGAACCGTCACAAATGAGAACTTGTCTCCTTGTCGGTTCTGTGTGAACAAGACCAGCATGGGCTTCACTGGGCGCTTGTGGAGGAGCCCTGTGGAATTTGTTCCTGTAGAAATACTAACGCTTCGAACATCGCTGTTGGATGAGTTACTGTTGCTTGAGATGCCGCTTGATATACTGAAAGAGCGTCCGTTATTGGTCATAGTTGTACTACTGGAGGGAGGTGGAAAGAGAGAGCTGGAACGACGAGGAGATGGGGTTGACCCGACTGGCTTCCGGGGCGGAGACTGTCGCGGCGGTCCTGGTATCGGGAAGAAGCTCTGTCGTTCTACAGGCGATGATCCAATTGGTTCTGGGGAGGTTCTTCCCGGCCACGATCCGTAGAACTCGGGTCCTGTGGGCTGTCTTTGTGGTATGGTTGGGAGGCTTGGGTGACGACCAGGGGGGCCCATAGCGAAGCCGTCTCCGACGTTTCCATAGGAAGAAAGCGTTTGCGCCGGTGATGCAAATGGCCTGCTCCCAGAAAGGGGCGAACTTGGCATCGCTCCAGAGGCAAGTGTCGATATGGAGTTTTGACGGCCTGATGAAGTCTTGATGGTATTGACTGCGGCATCGCTATTGGTGACAAGCGAGCCCTCGGTCGATTTGGGTATCCAGAGCTGAAGGCAAGCGTTCTCCATGATGGTCTCTTTGACACCACCTAGAACGAAAATGACTTGACAGTCGTACTGCGTGGCAGAGGCCCATGGCTTGAAACCAGTAACCGCTTGCTGAAACTTTAGTATATCAGCGCCGTCCATGAAATCTAGCCTTGCGATTCTCTCGTTCTGCCGTAGGATCATCTCTTGTGTCATATGACTACCGGTAGGCAGGGCGTATTGTGGGTTGAAGACCATTGTAGTGATATCGAAGTCGAATTTCTCAGCTACGCAAGTTAGCATTTGACCTTGAGAAGAAAAGGGTCGACTTACTTTGCTGTCGTGGTTTGCCCGATGCCGCTTGAGCTGACCCAGACATGATGATTCTGAATCTTCGCCCATCTGCGTCAAGCCTTCGAAGGAGCTTGGCTTTCTTCTCGATACCTGGACTGTAGCTCTGCAGGTTTCTGCTAGTGTTAGGTTCTGCAACAAAACCGGGGGTATGTCAAGCTTACACCTCTAGCAGTTGTTCCATCATCTCGTCTTTTGTAACAAGGTCAACAAGAGGGGTGGGCTCTTTCTCTGGCCAGATCGTGAACATGTCACGCTTAAGCGTCGAAGTGATTATCCTTGGCGTTACCAACTCGCGGCCGAATCGAGCGCATTGGGATGATAGGTCCTACCCCCGTTAGTCCATACGTTGCATGTAATTACACACACGACTTACATCCTCCAGTTGCCGGGCGTAGGATGGCCAGTGGGAAGTGTCCTTATCCGCCTCCCGCAAAGCAGGGGCCGCTTGAATTCTCTTGAAAATCCATACACACTTCAATAAGTTGAGATACTGGTCAACCGTAGGAACACGTTCTTCGACAACCATACCAGACTTAAAGTTGATTGTGCTCTTGTGAAAGTTCAGTATGAATGCATCCGACAGCTCGGTGAGCTCAAAGTCCTCCTCGATGCGATACTCGGGGTGGCCAGTGAGCGCTGCAAACCGGAACTGTTCGTCCAAGTCCACAGGCACTTCTAGCAGAACAACGCTGCGCTGAACTCTTTGGTCTAGGGCTTCGTCAAGGTCAGGAATAAGAACTCCCATCAGACGGCGGATGTCATGGTGAGCAGCGGTGATGCGGTCCGCGAGGTCTCGATGCATGAGCTCAATATCTTGTCGTACACGTAAAAGGAGATCACTGAGCTCGTCAGCTTATGCAACAGTACCAACTTGATTCACTTACACTTCAAACGGTTTCAGGACGTGCAGAATCTTCGAGTTATGCAGCATGATCTTTTGGCGCAGTTGATCGGCTGCGGGCTGAACGAGTATATTCCATTCCAAGTTGCGCAAAGGGTTGGTTCCTACACGATATCGATTGTTTGATCTGAGGAGTTCATTGCATTCTCGTAATGTCATCTCGTAGTCCCCAATGATCTGGATCAGTGACGTCCTGTCCCATCGTAACCTTGCTGGTGCACCTTGCCGTCTTTGACTCTGGAGAGAGTTATCTGCCCATGCAACTACTCTGCTGAGGATATCGAGATTCTCGGCGAGACCTCTAACGTCTCTTCCAAATTCTTCATATTGTTTTGCTACCATACAGTCAGCCCGACGTCACATCTACTGAAGGCGGAGGGATGAAGGATTGAGTGATCGCCAGGTACATGTACCTATTCGCGAAGGTTGACATTGAATAAAAGCAGTGCGTTGGCGAAGCCCCGCAAGGCATATCTTGCAGTAGAAACAAAGGTATCGCGCTTGGATCACTTACTTGCATTATGTTCTTCAGACCAGCCATAGCGGTAAACTTCCCAGGCTAGACGCCCGAGGCTGATAAGGTCTCCAACCTGGAGAGGGCCTGCCATCGAACGCTGCTATGGTGTTGCAAAAGGGCCTCAGATGGCAGGGACCTGGGCTTTGGACAAAAGCTAAAAGACGATCACTTGGGGAAATGCAGCCGTTAATGGGGCCAGAGTAGGTTGTGGACGAGTTACGGGCAGCAGTATCTTAAGAAATATTGTTAACAGGGCTGCTGCTCAAGAGGCCAACGGAAGAAGTGTGACTGAGCTTCACCCGGGACGGTCTAATTGGTATGGGTAACACCCACACTCTCGCCCCAAATGAAAGAGATGCAAGGGCCAGATGAGTCCTCAGGAAAGAAGATAAGAACGCAATGTGGAACCTACGTACGGGGACGCGTTCAATCCGGAGTGGCTCGCCAGGGCTGACCCAAAATCGAGGAACCTCGCCGCAGAAAGAGAAAAGAGCTCTACCCCCAGGAACCGATGACAGACTGACACGGAGGCGTGGCTGATTCGGTCAGTCAACAGGGCATCGGTTACTCAGGTGGGCTACCAGCGCGAGCATGAGGGGTGTAGGGTCAGGAACGGACGATAGCTTGCTTGTTCTTATCGAAAAGCATGCACCTAACTCTTGGAGCCTTGGTAGTCTTAAGATAGTATGCTTCTTCGTCTTCGCTATGATCCAGGTTGGATATATGATGGAGAACACAGAATGATCGATCTTGTGTCGTCCCAAGTCAAGTCGCAAGTCCCCATGCTTCAGACAAGTTATCCCGAGGATGAGGTTTGGGTACGGGGTTCTTTCAGCTCTGGCTTGGCATGTCTGTGAGCCATGTCTGAGATGCATCGGGGCTGTGTAATGCAGGGTTGGCAGATTGGCTGTTGAAGCGATAAAAACGGCGCTAGAAATGCAACGGCTAGCGCTGCGGTTTTTGATGTGATTGAAAGGTATGGACAAGGCGTTTTGGGTAGGCAGTACGGAGTAAGGCTGCGGAATTCTTGTCTAAAGTGAGGGGAAGTCTGCCTAGAACGACCAGCCCCTGCAGGGAGTTGATAAGGTCACACGATGGTGATGAGGCTTGAATTCCGCCCTTTGCTTGGCCAGTCTGCCATTTTGGGCTGATTGCTCTACGCCCGGCTTTGGTGTGATCGTCGAAGCCTGCCTGCATGAGTTTCGAGGGCGTTACTTAATACCCATGGTCCCAGATAGCTGTGCAGCTCACATGGTAGCTTGCTCTTTGCTATTGTTTGTATCAATTTCAAGAGTTCGTTGACTCGTTGCCAACTTTGGCTTCGAATTGACGTGTAAGCTGGTTCCCAGACCAGACCATCTCCAGTCTTTCGTCCTCTTTGAGCTGCAGCAGTCGGCTGCATACAGACCACGCAATGAACGACTTTGCAGCATATCAGGAGCACAGTCGTGAGCCACCACGACGTGAAGAGCCAGAATGGGATAGCGACCGTTCGGTGATCTTTCGGGAAACGGATAATCCCAATGGCATCTTCACATCAGCACCCAAGGAAGCCTTCAAGCTCGGGTACTTTGATGTCATGTGCCTAGTTCTTAACCGAATGATTGGTAAGTTTTGATTGTTTTGGGACGTTCTTCGACATAATTCTTTGAGATGTCGCAAATATTTCATCTTGGATTTGGTCATGTTGTGTTGAAGTTGAATTTAAGTTGAGAGCCCAGAGATGGGATGAGACCCAAGTGGGGAAGTTCTGCTTATATCAAGATCCATGGTTCGCTCCTTCTGGCCAAAGCTTTGAGTTTCAATGTGTCAGAACAATTCAGTCTCTCTATTGGAAATTTGCTCTTCTGTTCTTATCACGATGTTGAAACTTGGTGGTTACATCAGAGCGGAAACACGGACGGCCTGGAAACATTGTGCTAGTCTGCGACCAAACCGCTAACTCTCATCACAGGAACTGGCATCTTCAATTCTCCACAGAGAGTAATGGAGGGAACCCGTTCAACGGGTGCATCTCTTCTCCTCTGGCTGGCGGGTATCATATACTGTCTCTCGGGTGTCCACGTCTACATAGAGTACGGTCTCAATGTTCCCCGTTATACCATCAACGGCATTGAACAGAGCGTCCCTCGCAGCGGCGGCGACCTCAATTACCTCCAATATGTCTACCAAAAGCCCGCATATAGAAGGGGCACTGTACTCTTGAGTACATGCATGTTCGGTTTCTGTTTCGTGGCCCTCGGAAACATGGCGGGCAACTGTATCAGTTTTGCTACACGAGTGCTATACGCATCTGGCAATACTGACCCAGCTCCTGGAGCAATCAGGGGCATCGCTATCGGAATAGCAATCCTCACTTGCTTCATCCATACCTTCTCTCGACGAGCAGGTATTCTTCTCAACAACATGTTGGCCATGATCAAAGTCGCGATCCTCCTACTCATTATCGTGACAGCTATTGTGGTTGGTGCCGGAGCTTTAAAGACTACCAAGGGCGAGAAGGTCAAGAACTATATCTCGGACAACACTCAGCCATCTCGTGCCTTTGCAGACTCTGGTGATGCTAATGGCTATGCTCACGCTTTCTTGGCCATCATCTTCAGCTTCTCTGGCTTCGAACAGCCCAACTACGTCATGGGCGAGATCAGCAGGCCAAGGCGAAAGCATCCAATCGCCATGATGCTTGGTGTCGGTATTGCCATTCTGCTTTATATGGCTGTCAACATCTCATATGTAAGTATTATGTACCTACCCTGCGCAGCCGTATTCTAACCCTCCTCAGATGGTCGTGGTTCCAGAAAAGGATCAAATAAATACCAACGTAGCGCAAGAGTTCTTCGAGAGAACTCTCGGCTCCCTGACCGAAGATGAAACTGGCCAGCGGATTTTCAATGCCTTTCTTGCCATATCAAGCATGGGTAACATCATCGTGATGACTTACACTGCTGCACGGGTAAAGCAAGAGATCGCCAAGGAAGGTATCATTCCCTACGCCAAGTTCTTTGCACAAGATGGCGACATCTCTCTGGGTCGATTGCTATCATGGCTCAAGAAGAAGGGCATGTTTAGTTCTCTTCTGAGCACACGTTGGCTCTCCCCCGAAGACCACAGAGAGAGAACGCCTGTTGGTGCCTTCGTCTTGCACCTTGCATCCTGCTTCATTCTTATCTTCGCCACTTGGGGTATGGACTACTTCGATTCATACACTTTACTCACCAGTCTGAGCGCATATGTCATCAACGCCTTCTTTGGCATCTTCCTGGGTCTTGGTATCCTGATCCTCCGATTCAAGGGACCACCACAAACAGACAAGGATGAGATTCATAGCCCAGCAGCAGTCCCCCAGACTTGGCGACAAATGACCGGCAAGCATATCAACCCAACACTCAGCGTTATATGCGCAGTTATATATGTAATCGGTGGCTTGTGGCCCATCGTCACTATCTGGATTAAGCCCTCAACACCACAAAGTCTCAAGTGGTGGCTTGTCCCAGTCATTACGTGGTCCGTCATTGGTGGCAGCATTCTCTGGTTCCTCGGCTTCGTCTCTTTTGCATGGCGCCGGAAACATAAGAGGAACGAGATCTTTGTCATGGAGAAGAAGCCTGAGTTCGAAAGCGCTGATGGCTCTGACGACTCGGGAGAGAAGTCGGGCGGTTATGTACTTGTACACGAGACAGTTTACCTGAGTTGGATCGCAGGGGAAGTTCATGAGTCAAGGGGAACTGGCCGGACGGGCTTTGACGAACGGGCAGACACAATACCAGTGCCTGCAGCGAGCAGATATGCTGGCACTGACTTTGAAGCATTTTATGAGGACGATCACCAGGGTGCAGCGCCAACGAGGGGGTACAATACGGGGTATAGGTCATGAGTTGTCGATGATTTAAGGATATATGATAATGAAGAATATGTTTTCAACAAGTATGGCACGCGTTTGCGAATGTTATATCTGACAGTGAAGCGACAAAAAGAACCATGTCCGACTCTACCGAAACATAACATAAGACAGAACAAAAAGTGCTGAACTAGAGTATGTACCTAATCAGTATTGAATTATTGGAAGCAGGCAGTAGCTGTGCAGTAGATTCCCAATGTTTTGAAGCATTGTTCGCTCCCAGTTAAGACGTCCTAGTGATGTAGGGTAGCCCGAACATATGAAACCCACGATAATTTGATGCTTCCACCCACTGACTATTTGTACATGAAGGTAACATTACGCAACTAGAAAGACAGCTTTCAACATCATGAAAATGGGTTAAGATCATAAAAGATAAGTTGATTTATTCTTGGTATTCCTTCAGAGCCACCTCTTGTAAACACAGCGCCGCCAACCCCGTCCTTTTAGCCAACATTATCGCCGGTAATTAAAATGGTCTATTGCCTTTCAGTGTGCCACGTTACGTGTAAGAAGTCGTATGTTGTCCACAAATCCTTCCACAAGCTCTTGATAGCGGTGTGGTCTCGAGCTAGCTGCTTTGCTCCCTTGGTCAATCAGTAGCTTCGAGTCCAGTTCGATCTCAAGTTCATGCTCCTTCTCTTTTACCTACAATATTGTTAGTTGAGCTGAGATGGTATCTGGGGCTTTGGGAACGTACTCCGTGGCGATCTTGTATGACCTGCGTGAGGTCAACCTGGTAGGGCCCGTGTGTGTAACTGAGTCTGTCCTTTTTTCGCTCGGGGTTTTCCCCACGATCACGATTTGGAAGCTGCTCCAGTTCTTCCACCGAGCCGTCCCAGTTCATTTCGAGGTTGATACTGATTCGACAATCCATTGGTAACATAGGGAAGTGAATATCAAGGTCAGATACGCGTGCCTTGATGATCTTGGCAATGACCTTGTTGTCCTTTTGGTTGTATGTAACTCTCACACGGACTGCTCTTCGCGATCCCAGTCGGCTTCGCACGCACCCAGGTATCCTTGCTTGTAGATCTGGTGGAATCTCGAAAAACCGGTCTCTCTCTCTCCGGTGCAGAGCAACGATGGGTACACGTTGGCTGCCGGCTGGATTCATGGGATGTGTGATTTTGACTAGTTCGTTTAGGTAGTCGTTCATCTTCTTGTGTGAACCCTAAAGCACCATTAGCAAAGTTAAGAATGAGGAAGATGTTGAAGCACTCACTTCCGTCATGCTACTCTTGAAAGCTACACGGCTGTTGTCCATTAAGATGCATTCAGACGCAATACCTCGATCAACTCGTTGGTTGGTATCTCTGTCGATGAGAGTGCCCAATTTCGCTTCAATTTCAAACTGGATCCCGCGACTACTGATTTCCCTCATATCTGGGGTGTTGATAACATTGAGGAAGAGGAAATCAGCGACTTGTCTTGATACGTCCTCAAAAGGTTTGAGGCCAGTAAGACTCGGTTCCCAAGCTCCAAGAATCTCTTGGGGGCCTGGTTCAGCGGCGGGAACGTGAGGGGGAGGGTTGCCCCGGTTCGTCTCTGGCGAGGCATGGCGACTAGGACGGGCGTTCTCCTTCATTCCATTGAGATGTGAATGGACTCTCTTTTGTAGCACGAAGTTCGCATTCGTAGGCATGCTGTTCATTTTTCGAGCATCCTGTGCCCAGATAGGCGGCTGTGAGTAGCGTCTTCGCTTTTTGACTGCCGCAGCTGCTGGTACACTGGAAGAAGCCGACTCAGATTCGCGCTTCACAGCAACGCGGCCGTTAACTTCGCTGGGCCTCATTCGTTTCTCCTCGGGCTCTTGTCTGGGGCTGTCGCGATCCTCAAGCTTGCGCTTGGCAGGAGTTGCCGCGCGTTCTGTGTCGATGGCCATTGGCTGGGTTGGTTGGGGTATAGGAGCCGATTGAGCTAGTTTGGCTTTGGCGTCTGCTGCCGCCGATGCAGCAAGTGGATCGTGGTTGCTTTGAATCGACGGGACCCGAGATTTGGGACTAACGGATGGGCTAGGAGCTCGTTCACTGTGCGATTGGGATCGTCGGTGTACGTCGGGGGCGGGCGAACCGTAGCTACTAGATATGCGCTTCGCGTGAAGCGGAGGCGGAGGTGAGCTCTGTACTTGTGCTTGTACCTGTGCCTGTGCTTGCGGTATTGGCGCCCCAGTGTAGGAAAGTCTTTTTTGGTAAGGGCTCGAAGGCTGTGCGAAACCGCCTGTAACTGATGCTTGTCGAGATCCGGCAGACAGAGGAGGACCGATTGGCGTGGGTGGTTGCGAAGGTTGGCGATTGTATTCGGCAGGCGGTGGGCGCGAAGCTGTGACAGGACTACCTTGTGCAAAAGAACTGTAAGGATGATGTGGTTGAGCGGATGTTGGAGTCGGAGTAGAATGGGCAGAATGACTAGCCGAGGGAGGACGCTGATTCAGATATTGCTGAGGTTGTGGGATAGAGCTTTGCGGGTGTTGTTGCTGAGTCGGAGGATAATGACCAGGTGCATGGCCTGGTGGCACGCCTTGTGGGCCCTGAGAGAAGCTTTCGCGAGTTGCGTATTGAGTCGGTGAATATTGGTGTCGTTGGACTGGACTGGCCATCTCCCCAGGAGATTGAGTTGGTGGGAAAGGGTAACCTGCGGCAGCCGCTACGGCCGACGGAGTCGTTGATGCTCGATAAGGAGATTGACCTGGAGTCTGGACGCTTGGGGACCGTGGATCGTGAAAAGAACCCGTTGGCTGTAGCGGAGGGGGTACAGGACGTCCTGGATATGGCCCCGGTGCGTGGTACGGAGATTGTGGTGGATACGCACCGGGCGGTGGTTGATGGGGAGATGGGTGAGGATGCGACGGTGGTCGTGACTGAGCGTGATGAGGATGGCCAGTATGCGGAGGATATTCTTGGGGCATCGGTTTGCCTGGTGAAGGTTGCGGCGGTGGATGGCGGCCGTACTCGCGATAGTACGGAGGAGGAGCGGGTGCTTGGGCTGGACTCTGCGATGGTCGCTGCATCTGCTGGGGGTGAGGTTGCTGGTGCTGCTGATGAAGCTGCGGCGGCGGTTGCGGTTTCGGCACAGGTTTGGCCGGAGCGCGATCGCCGCCATCAGACGTATTAAGAACTGAGCGGAGATCCATGGCGATGTTGTCGTGATGAGGGGAGAATGAAGATTCTGCGACAACACGACGCCTCGAAGTTTCGGCGCGAGGGGAGACCACAAAGCAATTGCAGTGCCGGTCGCTTGCCGTGAACGAGGTAGCCGACACGGCGGGAGCGCAACTGAGTATAGACAGATGTTGTCCTCAACTGATATAGATCTATGACGCTGTTGAGGCGATGGAGGACGTTCGTTGTCGCGCGAGGAGGACGGCGCAGGTGGACATGGATGACTGGTTGGGATGTTTCTACGTCGCCATGGCGAGGCTGCCACGCTGTCGAATTGACGGTTTGACGATTGGCGAATAGAAATCGCGTACAGAAATGGATGGACGCGGCTGAAAGATGCTCGTTCGGATGAGATTATCGACGGATCGTGTGCGCTGGAGGTTATTCGCACCTTGGAATAGTTCTCGGATTGATTAATATTTGTGTTGGTGTCCTGTCGTCGTTTTCTGGCGACAAACAAAGATGGACAGGCGACAGCCTGACGCTAGAGCTCCAGGGATATGCCCACGGGTGGTACTACCTCACCTAACTCAACTGTGCGTACTGGACATGGCTTAGGGACAAATTTTATTAGCAGCGATAGCGTTCCCCAAACAATTTTTACTAGCAGTACCTGCTCTATGCCGCGAGCTCAATGGAGATCTAGGTACCGATCATCAACACCCGGAGAGGCTTAGCATTACGCAAATCAGGTTAGCGAATTAAAGATGAGACACGCTACTAAACGTATTGAATTTCAGGCGGCACCTCAAAGAATTATGTAGTATTGAGCTCTCCCTAGTAGCAATAGCTTAAGGCTGGCTAATCGTTCCTCTCTGCGTAATGATATACCTCGGTCATGCGGTTCTCTAAAACATCCTTATGGCCCTCATGTCGCTCATAGTGTCCATCAAACTCTCGCATCTATCCCTATATAATTAATTAGTATCTATTAATTAGTTACACATATCGGCAGACAAACATACTATGGGGTTGTAAAAGCGGTTCGCACGAGTCTCAAGGCTTTCGATACGCTAGGCGAAGCTCTCTTGACGGTGGGAAAGGGCATCAAGCTGAGCTTGAATGCTCTTGAGAACTTCATGGATGGGAGCCAGCTTTTCGTCCAGGATGGCCAGGAATTCAGCCTTTGTCATTTCATGGTGCATGACACCTTGCATCGAGTTGCCGTCAGAGCTCATGATGAAAAAGAATCAGGAGAATCGATGAATTATTGTCTGGGATGTTTGTTTGATTGAGCTGCCAGTTGATTTGATGTGGATGAAGGAGAGAATATAAACCAGCGGGGGTGAAGAAAGACCAAACTTTATACCTGGAAGGAGTAGATGGGATTTGGAAAGTACGATGGCTGAGTAGTGGTGATTACCTTTTGCTAATGGTTACCTGTCTTTTTGTCATTTATGGTTGAGGTCCTGAGTTTTCTTTCCTCCCCTATGGCAGAGCCTCTTACAGCAAGTCTGTAATGCCTGTATAAGCCCAGTCAGCTAGATGACAGACATGGAGCCGTGTAAGAGTGGTGGTGATATTTGACATGTAGTTCGCTTGAATGATATCCTCACTTGAATCGCCAAGGAGTAGGATGAATTTCTGTATAACGTTTATGGGATGACTGCCGCCTATAAGGTTAAGCTTTAGGCTGCGAACACAGGTGATGACAGAGAACACGATATTGCCCCCCCAATATAAGCTTTTACCCAGAAGCTTTCACGATGACCAATAAATCTTGCTGCAAGCCCTAGGGCATTGCAAAGGGAACCAGACAACGTTTATGAACTCGGTTTCTCCGGTCCCGATTGGAAGATATCAGTTATCACCATCGCTATAAGTTAGTCACATCCATGTCCCCCTGATTACACGTTCATTTTCGGCTTATGCGGTTCTTCTCTACATTGAATACTGCTCATGCGTGATGATAATTGGTCAGGCGAATCTGGCTTTGGTGAATAACTCTCGCGCATGTATGGAGGAGGAAGTGAGAGATATGGCTGAGGCGGCCTGTGAACTTGACATGCCATTGAGAGCCATGAATGAGTACGTGCACACGGCCCTTCAAACTCCATAACGACTCAGCGCGCTCGTAGTACTCCATGGCGCAATTGACCTCCCTGTCGCGTGCTATCTTGGATTTGGGGGTTGCTTGGAGACATCCAGTAGTCACGTGCTTGTCATGGTTGGAGTCGAGAGCTTAGTAATTTTGCACCTGCCTGGAGCTGTCGTTGGCCCGTGCACCTACTGCAAGGCAGAGCTGTGCCTGACGTGGACCTTTCTCGGGATGACCCTGCTGGAGCAAAACACCAACCAACTCATCGCCTCCGACTCTTGTAATTCTCTTGACATCTCCTTTGTTTCTGCACAAACTCTATAATTCCGTCCTCTGGCCCTGTTTATGCCATTGGGCCTACACGGAAACAACGCATTCTCTACTACTCGACCATTCTTACCCCAGCAACCTCTCGCATCGCCGCTCGCATTGCTACGGACCTCTCTAGCACGCCCACACGATCCCTCATATTCTGTCAAGATGCCCGGTATCGTCTCGGCTACCGGCGTCCTCGCCTTCCTCACCGATGAGGAGCCCGAACTCAAGGTCTTCGCTCTGCAGACCCTGAACGACGATATAGATACCGTCTGGACTGAGGTCGCTGCTGTGTTGACACAGATGTACGTCATCTTCGCGTCTCGCCTCCATGGTGTGATAAGCTTTGCTAACATTGTCTCCCAGCGAGGCACTCTACGAGGACGAGTCATTCCCTGAGCGTCAACTCGCTGCTCTTGTCCTTGCCAAGGTCTACTACCATCTCCAGGCCTACAATGATAGCATGGTCTTTGCCCTCGCCGCCGGTGACCTTTTCAAGCTCGATTCCCCTGGCGAGTTCGAGGAGACCATTATCTCGAAATGCGTAGACCAGTACATCGCAGTAAATGCTGCGAAGAAGGCGGCTCCTCAAGCGTCAAAGAACACGGATCTCCCCGAGTTGGCTACTACCTTCGCCAGCGGCGCTGAGGGTGCTGTCATGTCACCCACTACACCTTTTTCGCAGACAACCCTACCCCCCAAGTCTCTTCTTTCCCGCGACTCGATCGACAACACGATGCTCGAGGCCACCTTTCAGCCTGCTTTTAAGCAAGGTCGCTCTGGCTCTATCGCTGAGCTCCCCGACCAGGCCACTGGCTCGCTTCAGAGAGTCGTTGAGAGGCTTTTTGAAAGCTGCTTAGAGCAGGGCCGCTACAGGCAAGTGGTGGGTATTGCGGTTGAGGCCAAGAAACTGGACGTTCTTCGAAGCGTCATCAAGCGCGCTAGCGATGATGAGAAGAAAGCCAAGTCTAACCCTCTCGAAAACTCACCTGGCCTGGCAGAGGATCTAATGGAGTACACATTGGGAATTTGCATGGACATCGTCCAGGAGAGAGCCTTCCGAACCGAAATTTTGAGGCTAATTCTCGATCTCCTCAACGATATTCCCAACCTTGATTACTTTGCCATCGCCAAGTGTGTCGTTTACCTTAACTCAGATGAGGAAGCATCTCGCATGCTGCGTAACCTCGTTGAAAAGGGCGACCGTTCTTCCATCGCCAACGCTTATCAGATTGCTTTCGACCTTTACGACAACGGTACACAGGAATTTCTCGGCAAGGTTCTTGCATCACTCCCAGCTAGCAAGCCTGTCAAGAAGGAGTCAGACGAGAACGGTGAACAATCCAATGAGAGCGAATCCCTGCTTCAGAATAAGCAGGAAGACCCCGAAAACGAGCTTCCCGAACCAGTATCCAAGGCCTATTCCAATATCCGAGAAATTCTTGATGGCAGCAAGACCATCCGTCTTAACCTTGAGTTCCTCTACCGCAACAACCGAACTGATTTGAGCATCCTCAACAAGGTCCGCGACAGTCTTGAGGGCCGAAACTCCATCTTCCACACTGCGGTCACGTTTTGCAATGCCTTTATGAACCAAGGAACTACGAACGACAAGTTCTTCCGCGATAACTTGGAGTGGTTGGGCAAGGCAGTCAACTGGTCCAAATTCACGGCGACTGCTGCTCTCGGTGTTATTCACCGCGGAAACCTTTCTCAATCTAGAAAGCTCCTCGAACCTTATCTTCCCCGACAAGGTGGCCTCAGCAGCGGCTCTATCTTTAGCCAGGGTGGTGCTCTCTACGCCTACGGACTGATCCACGCCAACCACGGAGCCGATGCTCTGGACTACCTCAAGGAGCAGTTTGGCCAGGCTGAGGAAGAGGTCGTTCAGCATGGTGGTGCTCTGGGTCTGGGTATTGCTGGCATGGCTACTGGCGACTGGGAAATTTTTGAGAAGCTCCGAGAAATCCTCTTCCAGGATTCTGCACTCAATGGTGAGGCTGTTGGTTTGGCCATGGGTCTTATCATGCTTGGCACCGGAAATGTCAAGGCTCTGGAGGACATGATTACATATGCGCATGAAACCACTCATGAGAAGATTGTCCGTGGCCTTGCTATTGGTATGGCACTTATTATGTTTGGCCGCCAAGAAGGAGCCGATGTTCTTATCGAAGGACTTCTCAACGACCCTGATCCCACGCTGCGATACGGTGGTATCATGACTGTTGCTCTTGCCTACTGCGGTACCGGTAGCAACAAGGCTATCCGAAAGCTCCTTCATATTGCTGTTAGCGATGTCAACGATGATGTCCGCCGTATCGCCGTCATGAGTCTGGGCTTCATCCTCTTCCGCAAGCCTGGAAGCGTGCCTCGTATGGTTGAGCTGCTCTCTGAATCATATAACCCTCACGTGCGATACGGTTCCGCCATGGCTCTGGGTATCTCATGCGCTGGCACAGGCCTGGACGAGGCCATCGACCTGCTCGAACCTATGATGAAGGACCCCACAGATTTTGTCCGACAGGGTGCCCTCATCTCTCTTGCCATGATTCTCGTTCAGCAGAATGAGGTCATGAACCCTAAGGTTTCATCGATTCGCAAGACCCTGAAGAAGGTGGTTGGCGACCGTCACGAGGATGCCATGACCAAGTTTGGTGCTGCTCTCGCGCTTGGTATAATTGATGCTGGTGGCCGCAACTGCACTATCGGCCTCCAGACCCAGACTGGCAACCTCAATATGGCCGGCATTGTTGGCATGGCTGTGTTCACACAATACTGGTACTGGTTCCCCTTCACCCACTTCCTGTCGCTAAGCTTCTCTCCCACGTCCATCATTGGACTTGATCACGATCTCGAGATGCCTAACTTCAAGTTCCACTGTGCTACACGACCTAGCCTTTTCGATTACCCTCCCGAGCAAGAAGTCAAGACGGAAGAAGGTCCTGCTCTGATTGCCACCGCAATTCTATCAACAACTGCGCAGGCCAAGCGACGAGCTCAGAAGAAGGAGCGTGCTCAGCGAAGAGAGAGCATGGAAATCGACACCGCCCCTTCTAAGAGTGGTGGCGACAAGATGGACGTGGACGAGGACAAGAAGGCGGATGAGGCTAAGGATAAGAAGGAAGAGCAAGAGAAGGAACCGGCGGCTTCTGCTGATACCAAGAAGAAGCCCGAGAAGGAGAAGGTTGGCTACGAAATCGAGAACATGACCCGAGTTCTTCCTGGTCAACTCAAGTATATCAGCTTCCCCGCCGGCCGATACAAGCCCGTCAAGAAGGTGAGCATACAAGTCTTGCTGCGTCGTTTGCATTGCTAACTTTACAGCCTACTGGTGGTCCCCTGCTGCTGCACGATAGTCAGCCCGATGAGGAGAAGAGTCTACTTGAGGAGAAGCTGAAGAAGGTTACAACCGAACGTGCCCCTGTGGCAGGCCAACAATCTGGACGGGGCGGGCGTGGCGGGGCTCAACGTGCTGTGCTTGACAGTCTTGCCGAGTCTCGAGGAGGAGCCAACAGCGCTATGCTTGGACAGTTGCTTCGCAACCAAGGCCGATCGCCATTCGGTTTACTCGACGCTGAGCCCCAGACTCCTGGTGGCAACGCCTCAGGCGCGGCTGCTGCTGCGGGTGTACTGACGGCCGTCGATGAAGACTCCGAAGACGATGAAGAGGCTCCCGTTCCCAAGGAGTTCGAGTACTTCACCGATGCTGGGGAGGATGACGATGATGACGAGTAGGGGTGAATAGGTCTCGAAACAGTTCAAAAGCGAGGACGATACTGTGGAGAAAGTTGGATTGTACACTTAGAAGGGCAGATCAAGCGAATAGAGCGGGTACGGAGCGAAGGCTGATGTACAATATGCCTGGGGACGATGTATTCACTTAGTCGAGAATAGAATTGGGTGGTCTACCACCTGTGATCTTATTTTGCCATCAACTCGATTAGAGAATGTTAATACACTCTGATGTAAGTCGTTCTAACAATTAAGCACCCATTGTGTGAATGGCTGTAATGACCGCCATGTATCGCTTGTCCAGTAACAAACCCATTCGCCTGCTCTCAAACTCCAACCATAACTACAAAACCCATTACCAATGCTATTCAACCAATTCTACACTTTTGTTTCTGACCCCGTAGGACCATCATCGCAGACCCTCACACGATGCCATGCCGTAGCAAGATTACCGCGAATATTCCATGTTGCTGCGTGACTCTCTGGCTGTGTATTGTACACCTCGTCTGTGGCTTTCACAACAAACGTCGCACATCGCTTCCCGGATGGTGCGGGTTCGAAGGCCTCCAGCGGGACCGCACCGTCAAACTTCCATCTCCGCCAAGCCCAGGCTGCGTGACCATAGCAGGGCGATTCTTCGCCCTCTTTTGTGGAACAGTCGGGAAGGACGGAGGCTTGAGACCAGTTTTTGCCGTTATCGAAGGAGATGTCGACACGGACGATGGCGCGGCCTCCACCAGAGTATGCGTAACCGGCCAATGAAGCTGGTTTCGTATAAGTGTGAGAATTGCGATCTTTGGCTGTCCAATCTCCAAGCTTGCACTTTGTAATGGCGCTTTGAACAGGTAGTTCTTGGATGGCGGGTGCTGAATCCCAATCGACTTTTGTCTGGTTCGGACCAAAGCACTTGTAGTCGCGTCGCTGCCACTGAGATGTGCTCTCCTCATCACTCAGCGTGACATGGTTTAACCATTTGACAGATCGCGCAGCAACATGTCCAGGAACGATAGCGCGAAGAGGAAACCCGTGATCACGCGGGAGAGTCTGGCCGTTCATTCTGTAGGCGAGTATCACGTCGCCCTGGGGATCGATAGCCTTTTTGATAGGAATCGATGCACCGTAAGCTTCTAGGCCATTGAACTGAACGTGCTTTGCTTCTGATTCACCTGTGAGGCCCGAATGCAGATCAAAGCCTGCATCTGCCAGTACGTCCGAGAGCAAGACGCCTTCCCAGCAGGCGTTTGAGATAGCTCCAGCAGTCCAGGGAAGACCATTTGTTTTGCGGCCTGATTCCTCATTCATGTGCCGCCGGCGGTTGCCAGAGCATTGAAGAGAGGCTGTGACTTTGTGGGATTTGAAGCGGTTCCTGAGGTCTGCGAGGGTGTATTCTTTTGTGGTTCCGTCAGGAAGTTCTATCGTGAGATTGTGGTCATTCGGCTTCTCGGCGATTGATGGCACCCACATGTGGTTGCGCACGTAGAAAAGGTCATTAGGCGTAAGAAAGTCATTCGTCATAGCATGAGCCGGCGTCTCTGCGTTTCTGGGCTTCTGCGTCATTGTAATCAAGTCTGGATGTCGAACTGGATCATCCGAGAAAGGATCCTCGATCTCTTCTCGCGCCGGTCGCCCATCGACGAGATCTGCCGGGTCGACGTACCCAATTAGGTACTGATTCAGGATGTCGTAAACGTAGTCGTTTTTGTGTATAGAAAAGATATCCCAGTAGGGGTCAATGGAACCGCCCGCCGCGCGAAGGATAACATCGCCGCCAGGATGCGCGCCTATCCATTCAGTGATATCGTAGACTTTGTCGCGGTGGATGACCCAGGGGTGATCAGAATGAGCATCGTGCTTGCGCACCTCGTTGATGCGATATCGAGGAAGCGAAGGATCTCGAGGATCATGGTCGTTTTCGTCATGGACGATGGCGTCGCATCGTGTAGGAGATTGTTGCGCGAAGCTGTATGCGAGGTAGAAGGAAGCTGCTCCAGCGAGGAGAAACGCGAAGGAAGTGCTTGGACCTCTCGATATCGTCGCAGACTTATCGGAAGTGGGGGGTTTCGTTGATGCAGATCTGGTGAGTCTTGTTGCGATGAAGGTGCGAGATTGTACCCTCGCAGGAGCTTGTGATGCAGGGATAGATAAAGATCGTAGGGGTCGTAGCTGGCTAGTCAAGCGCCGTGTTGATCGCGAGAACATGGCTACAGAAGAATTAAGAGAGAATCACTTCAAGAATGAGCAACAATGCATCGCCAAAAACACTTTGTGAGCGTCGTCGCAAAACGAAACAAATCTCTAATAGACGTCACAGTGGACTCGATGGATCTCTAACAAAAATGACGTCGGGGAATATCTCGGAGAACAATCATCGAAACCGGGAGATGAGGAATCTCACTTTATATAAGCCCTTGTCTAGTTATTTCATGATAAGCCCAGCGGTGAGCAACGTGACACGTGAACAGTACCTAAGAGCGAGTCAGAAGAAAGCAATTAATTACTTGAGATGAGATGCCGAGACAAGCATCTTGACTTACACGCCGCTTTCTTGAGGTTGGTTCACAGAGCGTGTGGACATTATTTTGGTCGCCGATCAAATTGCAATCGCCGACTGTTTTGTTATTAAAAGTTACGTCACTTGACACATCGCAGCACAATATCATTGGTCGACACACCGAAAGACGCCCGGAATGGAAGGTAACTCCCCCTGAGGGTGCTACGGCTCAGTGATGGGACCCCTGTAATCGCCCTGCAGCCACTTTTAAGCGGCACAACTGCCGGTCAGCCAAATGTTAGTAACCCCGTATCAATCCCCGACGACAAAGATATCGATATCTCTGTGTTCTTCATTAGATAGACAACGCCCGTTCTCTTAAATGGCATGGGCACTTTTACTCTTTTTTAATGGCTGTTTGCTAACCAGAAGAAGGCCAAAGAAGCTCTGCATCGGCAAACAGACTTGTGCCCGGGCACGAAAACAGCTTCGTGTACTGTGTGTCTGTAAGTTGCACAGATGCCAATCGCCAGAAACTTGTCCTTGGCCTTTCGTTGGCCAAGACAATTTGCTGCCCCTCAACAAATATGGAAAGAGATCTGATGCTCCCCTTGATTGTTGAGACTGTTGGCTTGCTGCATGGCTTGTCGCGCATTTGCTTGCTCCGTGTCAAAGGCACATACCATATGCCAGCTTCACTCTGCAGATTATGATAAGGATAATTATCGACATCAGGTCCTCGCCTACTATGATAAGAAATGCAAATCAAGTCCAACTTGAGAAGAGAAATCTCTTCTCTTTCATCAGATAGGTACGGTTCGGTCTTGGACCGGATTCAATGTTTTTGGCATCCGACGCTATAGTGTAGCTTGAACAGGGATTAGAGACACCAAGTTCTTCAAAATGCCAACCATCAAGTTGCCCATCCCAAGCTGTCAAAAAAAGTGCTTATCCAATCTATACCTGAGGCCAGGTGGGCGTGATTTCTGTTATAGCTCTTTGTGCTTGTGTTTATTGCTTGCGCTTAGCGTTTTCTAGGTAGTTGATATTGACGAGGCTGTCTCATCCTCATCAACACCAACCATCCAGTCAGTACCTTGACTTTACACATAATACTTCGGTCAGTTACTATAAGTCATCAAACCCGCATCATTCACAAAAAGGAAGAATCAGCAAAAAACATACAGTATAATTTCTCTGCTTCTGTCTCTGCTCACCCCTTTACAGAGAATTGCTAATTAGGATTTTTAACCCCAGGCAAGGTTCAACTATAGCTAAGAATTTATCTTAATAAGAGGCTAGATTTTTGCAAAGGCGTACTTATAACAAAACTACACTTTTAATCACACAATGCTGATTTTAAACCTTAGGCAGCCTTAAACCGAGCTTAACGAGGCGTCTTTGTACAGTGTGCAATACAGTGTCAGCATATTGAAATACACTGTGACTTTCCGCATGTATAAATTGCCTGAATCTCTCCACTTCTCTCTGTCCATATCTAAATTTGTTTATAGTATACAATAGTTGACCTATGATGAGCACTTAGTATCAGAGAGAAAGTTCAGCTTCTACACTTAAATATGATATATCCGTGAACTAGGGTTATAGAATATTTTGGTCCCCCCATTATGTCTTAACGCATCTTCTAAAGAGTATTATTATTGTTAATAGCAAAGTCACGCCTTTCTATTAGCTATAGCTTTACTTACTTAGTTCTAAAAATCATAACCTACATCTCTATTTTTAGACATATAAGTAGCGAAAAATAGTTACCCTTAAATAGAAGATAAAAACTAGACAGGATCCCGTATTTTCCACAAGCTTTGGTCATATGTGATAGACACAGAGGATAGAACGGTATATATTGACATGTTTCGAGTCATACATAAACCTGATGAACCCGATGTGAAATCTTTACCACTTACATCCATCAGGTGGCTAGACAGCAGAGAAATATTGCTTTTCTATTCCTGCTGGAATTTTACACTCTATCCGTGCCCAGTAGTGCATCGATCCAAGACCGCTCTAATCATCGAAAACTCCGTATCGAACACCGAGATTCTTCCATCAGAGCCATCGATCAACCACCAGCATGTTCTTCCAGCAAGCCTAATCCGCCCAAAGTAAGTTAACCAAATGGTTATTCTCAACCAGTACAGAGCATCTAAAAACATCCCATTTGAGAGCGGCATCAGTCGCCACCACCACTGCATCCATCAAAGCCACCAGAATCAAAGCCACCAGAGTCAGTGTGGCCGAAATCATAATAATGCGACCCATAATCATGACTTTGGGAGTTGCTATGACTGTGACTGTGACTGTAGCTAGTGCCATGGCCATGACCATGACCGGACGACCACCAATGGCTACGGCCGGCTGAAGCTGAACTTGAACCACCGCCCTGGTGGTGATTTGTCGAGCCGGAACCCGCGTTCTCCGTGTACAAATCTCCGGGATTGGAGATACCCAAAGCATTATCATGTTCAGAAGAGCCGTGTCGGATAGACCCTGAGCTGGCCCCACGTACAGGGGTAGATGCAAAGCCTTGGCCGGCGACTCGAGGGAAAACGGTAGTATTGATGGCCTTGCCTTTGAAACTACTCTTCTTAGTTATCTCTGAACCAAAGGCCGGCTTGGGCGACGAGGCACCATTAAATACCCCGATGGGTTTCCCAGTCGCGAGTCTTTCGTCCAGTTCGATTCCGCCCTGATCCGCCTTCTTCACCACGCGCTGGTTGGCCTTGGAGCGGAAGAGATTCGTGAACTTGAACCACAGTTGCTTCAAGTTGTCCTTGCTGCACATCAGACAAGGCAGGCGGAAGAGTGTTCGGAAAAACTGTCCACAACTCTTCTTGTCTTCCTTGAACTCGCCAGAGCGTCTCTTTCCAACGAGATCTCGGAGTACAAGTCCCACGAAGAAGGCCAAGATGGCTCCAAGAATTGCCAAGGCAATGATGCCGTCCCTGTCGGGGCTGAAGATCGGAGAGTCATGGGCTTTGGTGGTGGTGTTGTTTTGTGTCGAGTTTCTGGCGAATAATATTTGAGTTGGCATGGTTAAGCTGCTTCTGACTCTTGTAGATAATAAAGGGATGACAGCATTGGGGTCCAAGACCGTCATAGGGGTTGAGGGCAACATGATCGCGGATATCAAGTTGATGAAAGTGATGTTTGCTGAGCCTGGAGTTCAAGAAGATCATATAGTCATGAGAGACGGAAAGACTTGAGGATAAACGGAGAGAGAAGTTGGAGCCGAAGAAGAGGAAAGATGTAACGTATTTAAAGATGTTAACCTTTATGCCGAAAGGTTCAGTCGAAAGTTTATGAGAATATTGGATATTGCGCGAACGAAAGCTTCGTGCTTAGAGAGAGTTACTTTGAAGAATGAACTCGCTGAATTGTACTGGGGACATGGAAGGCATTGACTGTATTGCCCTCCACTCATCGACTTCCTCCTTCTTCCAGAAGTCAGACAGATTTAGACTTCTTGAGAAGTCACGATGCCTTGGTCTTTTGCCATGATGATTTCAGATTTAAAAAAAACCCGAGGAAAGAACCTTTGCGTTATAGTGTTTTTCACTTACAAGACTGAACCAAGATGCCGTCCGCGACTAAGATAGTAGCAGACTCCATGGACAACACATTGACCATGATTAGGTATCATTCGGCACATTATAAAGGAAATGTAGTTCAAATGATGAATTGTGTCGTTTTGACTTTCATGCATCAGAGTTGAAGTACCTATTGAATGCCTTGCTCAAGGTGTGAATGCTGTTGCAGGATGGAGAGTTCGCATCGAGTGATGTGAATGATAAAGCAAGAACTTCCAAATAAAGATTAGCAGCAAATGTATGTATGGTATATAGCCCGAGTAAAGAAACAGCAAGACGCCTCAGGCAATAAGACTGTAACTTTCCGCTGTCAAATACTGTATGGACAGTAAAGTACTTAAGGTAGACTACATGAATCGTACGACGGCGTTAGGGATTGCCTAACCTGTACTTACCTCATAATAAGTTAGATGTCTTATTTCTAAGTCACCAGGCGGACCAAAGTTTATCTTCTCTGCGTAAGCTTTAGTATAAGAAACGACGACTTGGTTAATAATCCCTCACACCTTGAACCTTGCATTGTTTAATTACCTATCCCTTGACCCAGTCTGTATAGAGAAATGGGTAAAGTCTGTGCCAGCGCCAGGGCAGTGACAGTGACAGCGACAGCCTCAGCCTCAGCCTCAGTGTCAGTGTCAGTGTCAGTGTCGCCGCAATGGGGACTCCAGTATCATCATCGCCCTCTATATCGCCCTCCACATCCGCAACATCCCTTCTCCGTCGCGTTGCTTCAATCAAGACCAAAAATGACATTTCTGAGCGTCTCGAGACTCTGAGGATGAGTGCGTCTCCAGTCTTTAACTCTGCATCAAAACCACAACAACTCGGCTGACCTCATAATGCCCCTCCAAGGCAGTGCCAAAGCGCGCACAAGAAGTGTTTCTAATCCATCCTCCTGGAGGAACCGCTCGCAGCCTCCTACGCCTGTTTCTACTGCATTTCCTGGGCTGGGTGTATCGCAGAGTGCGCATCGTCAAGGGCTCCCAGCTTGGGATCGGACACTCGATGCTGTGTACCACAGCGCTTTTGAGAAAGGAAGTTTCGAAAAGGTGCTTCATTCTTTCTATGAGAACCATGCGAGAAAGAAACCAAGTTCTGGGTATTTCCGACTGCCTGATTCTGTACGGTACCGCATCTGTCGCTATCTACTCCCGCCCTGCGACAAGCCCCTGCGTTTGAACAAACATGCACTTAGCCGTGATGTTTGGCGCAAAGAAGACTTCGGGTCGCCTTCATCAACATTACTGCAAATATCCTCCTACTTTGAAGTGTCTTTCGACTTTCGGGCCGACATTCTTGTCGCATTTCTGCAGAACACGAAACTACACGCTGTCCTGTCGCCATTCACTGGACCAAGAGTAAGCCCACTTGCAACAACATGGCTTAACAACTACGGCATGTACGCAAATAACATCGTCATCGAACTCGACATGACGCATTTGGGCTGCGGCTCAGATCCTGGGGCTGTGGCTCTGTCGCCAAACGTCGAACAGATCGAGAAACTGCTCCAAGATTTCATCAATGCACAAATGAAGCGAAAGGAATCGTGTCCCATGGAGAGCCTAATTCTCCTTTGTCGACGTTTCCATGGAAAACGACCCCAAGCAGCCATCTTCTCGCCGCCTCGCGCCATAGGTAGCCGACCGGGCTCACGCTCGGCATCACAATCAGCATCGCGAAGCGCCAAAACACCAGAGCCGTGCAGTCCAACAGCGACAACACCCCGACGGTTCAACTTCGATGAAGACGCTAGAGGCCTACGTAGTCCAACGTTATCCGATGCCATCAGCCCAACCTATCCAACCTACCCAACCGTGGCACCCATGGAAGAGTATTGTCCCGACTCGTACCTCCTTTTATGCAATAATGTCATGCATCTCAAGGGTCGCATCGGTTCGGTTCGCATGTGCGGTTTCAGCGAGAAGTACACAGCGCGGTTTATGGGGACGTTGTTCTCCAACAACAGCAAGATTACCAAGAGTTACGCATATCGTGTTGCGCCATCAACGATATGGCCTAAACTAGTCGGCCAGAAGTCCTACATCGATACAGGGAATGGAAATCTTTCACTCGACGACCACGAAGTCTCCGCTACCAACGAAATCCCCAGCTCTTTGCGCATCTGGGAAGGCTGCGTACAGCTTCCTTCTCCTCATACCGACGCTAATGGAGATTTGCTCCTTCCTGCTATCGTGGGCGATCTACAGAAGCTGAGGAGCACTCGTGAGAGAAGTGCAACTAGCTTATCGGAGCGGACATGTGAGGATCTACGGAAGGATGGTTCCAAGGGCGATACGTTGGACAAGAGAACTATTGCGTGGTTCAAGAGCAATTACGGCAAAGGGAAGCTCAAGAAGAAGAAGAGAGTCTTGAGCAGAGATGCTGCTACGACCTATTGACGCGGCATGTGGCTGAAAGACTGGAGAACAGATGATGTGTACGATATATTCAACGATGATTATGATAGGCCGTTTAGATTCATCAGGTCATACAAGCACAACTCTTGGTGTCATCTAGAGAAACAAAAAGAACTCTAACTAGACTCCGCCTTTACATGGACAAATATCCTCACTGCTTTTGTAGAGACTGTTAAGGGTTAGCAACAAACCCTTGATCCAAAGTGTATGGGGACTGTGTGTAAACTTACGATCGCAAACTTGCTTCTGGCCCGAATTCTGCTTCCAAAGAACACCAGAATCCATGGAATGAGTGTCAGAACTGAAGCAATACCACCCAACACACAACCTGCGTTTCTCAAACCGAGATTGTCAAACATGATGCCGGTCAACACAGGGAATATGCCACCAAGCACATTGCGACAGAAACTCTGTGCGGCAAGGGCTGAAGAGGCGTACATGTGATATGTATCAGCAAGGTAGTTGAACGTAGCAAGGTAGACAGAGTAAATGCCCCATATTGCGAAGCCAATACCAATAGCTTGTGTATAGTGACTCGTGCTAATGGGACTCAAGAACGCGACGAATAAGCCAGCGGGGAGCAAGAGGGCAGTGAGACAGGAAAAGTACAGTCGTGCCTCGGGAGAATCAGCAGGGAAATGCTTCCTCATGAATCGCCAGAAGCGGGAAACCTCCTTCTCGTCTACGTGTCCGCTCCAGAGAGGATGTTTCATCAGGTTCTCTTGAAGAATGCCGACCACAGTCGCGATAATAGCAGATGCCATCATCGCAACATAGATGCGCATCGACATGTTGTAGTTGTCTGAGTAGAGATACGGCACGATGGAGAAGGAGAGATAGAGGACAGCCCAAGAGAAGGCAGCCCAGAGAGAAAAGGAAAATACAACTGGTTCTGTGAACAAGAGGTAGAAGGGTCGCATGATAGAGGTAGCCATCATTTGTCTAAGAGGGGGCCGTTGTTCGTCTGCTTCAACGAGCCATCGTATTCTTCGTAGTTGTGTTTGTCTGTTGTACTCGAGCATCGTTTCGTGTCCTGGCCTGGTCTTGACGCTCGAAGATGACGAGCTGCAGGTATCTTCCCGAGGGTCAGCCACCCAAAGTCCATATACACCTGCATCTTCGAGCTGTTGATACCACTTGTTCAACTTCTTGGCTTTGCGAGAAAGCAGAACCGAGCCCCGTGTCTCTTTGAACAAGATCAAGATGGCGACCAGCAACAGTCCATCAAGAATTATTTGGTGCCAGAACGACCACTTCCAAGCCATCGTATCATCTTCAAGATCGTTGACGAAAGCAGCAGACACCAAAGGCCCAAGGCCTGTTCCAAACAGTACAAAGCCACTGAAAAGAGCCATCGGGGTATTCCTCTCCTCCTTCTCCCACAGATCAGCAATGACACCGCCCACGACGGAACTAAAGACGGAACCGCCGACACCAACAAAAAAGCGAGCGATCAACATGCCAGCCAGGTTGGGCATAACAGAGCAGACAGCTTGGGAGATTACGAATACGAAACCAGCGAGGATAAAAACAGGACGTCTACCCCAGATCTCAGAAATGGGGGCCAGTGCCATTGGTGCAATAGCGAAACCCGCACAGAAAGTCGTGATTCCGACGAGTGTAGCTGTATGACTGGCCCCGATATCTCTAGCCATTGCTCTTGATGGTGGTGAGTAGGTTCCAGCAGTATATGCAGTCAGCATTGTCGCGATACACGAGAGCGCGAGGAAGATGTTTTTGCGTGCTCGCGGCAACGTGAAGGGTGAAGCGTAGGGTCGAAGATCTGGGCATGGTGGGAGATCTTGTGTAGGATTTGAGTCCGATGAGGGTGGTGATGGTAGGGGAGTGTCGAGTGTTAGATAAAGATAGGATATAGGGTCTTCACTACCAAGATTCGGTTGTGCTGATGAAGACGGGAGGGTGCTGGGCCCAATCTCGAGATCGCCCTGGTCCTGAACGGAAGCACCCGCTGTCTGAAGCGTATCAGACTCGATCATATCGATCGTTCGTGATGTTCAATATTCAGAAACCGACAATTTATACAGCAGCGGGAGTCCAACGACATCCGAATATTTCACCAGACACACAGCGGTGAGAGGGAGAAGAACAGAATGAATGGGAGACACAAGGGCGGATTATGATTACAATAAGAACAGGACAGAAACAACGACCGTGTTGTATCCGGAGCGTAAACCCGGGATTATCAAGGGCTGGGTGAAGGTCAAAAGGCGGGACACCAACGGGAATAATGGTGTCTTGGCGCTGTATCCGCCTGTTAGGCCCACGTTTGAGGTGTGACTCGGACACTGGGAAACGCTAACGAGGAATACATTCTCTCCGATGGGTCATGGAGGACATGCTTGTGCGGCACGGTCAGGTTCAGAGACAAGGGACGTCAGCGAGAGGGCAGTGATATCTCGGGTCGATCAGTGGTTGCGTGTAAGACATAGACACCAACTGGAGAAAAACAAAACTCTCACCGTTGTTACAGCGTCAGTTGAAACGTAGAGAGGAAGTTGGGAAGACCAAGTTTCCTCTCTTCAATCCTACGCTACGTATACGACCTTTTTGCAAATAACCCATCCGGGGACAATGCCGTAGTCTAGTCATTTATCATAGCCCCGGCACCAAGGCATCGGGAACAAGACGGGCTTGAACAAAGCCAAACGCTAAACCCCTAGACCAAGCCTCTTTCGCACGCCAAGTTCCCCCCCCGTCACCAGCAAAGTGACGGCCATCTGCTGGATTTCGAGATGCCGCTTCGGCAGCCACTTGTTTAGGAAGGCCACGCTCGGATGATAACAGCCGAGAGGATTTCCAATTGGACCGTGTGCCCGAGGAACAAACAGTCTCGACCTTTTGAGGGGGTTCGTTCGGTAATAAAGCAGAGATTGTTTCAAACGCCTGCTATTACCGGATGAGATATCTCGTTTGCAGATCTGAGATTCCCACCCCGCATGCACGCACACAATTTCTGAAATCTGGGCATACGTGTACGTTTAGTGGACGGGAAAAAGATTCTGCGCTGCTATTTATGCGTGGATGGTACCGAGGATCTGTAACTGATACCGTACAGTGTCTTTTGTGACGAGTGCTGCAGACTTTAAACCTACAGAAGAGGAGAGATGATGAGTGGGCACGTGAATGCTCATGTGACCGGATTCTCCGCTGTTGCTGCCATTACTCATTAGTCTCATGTTTAGATTGCTTGAATGATTCAAACTATGTGAAGCCACAATGGGACCTTTGGGGACGAATGAGAGACGGATCCGAAAATAAGTGAGGATATGATCCATTACCCGAAACACGAGATCGAAGAAGCTTGTTTCTTTTCTCCCTCTCTAGGTTATCATCCCGAGATCTAGAATTAGATTACACCCTGGCCAGCCTTATCTCTATCCCCTAGTCGAGATCGTCAACACTTGTCTGCTCATTCCCCTTCCCATCAATCTTTGGTCCCAACTGCTCCGTCGCCTCCTTCAATGCTCCATCCCCATCAAACTCCTCATCGCCCTCAATATCCTTCTCAGGCCCTTTGAAAGAATCCTGTGCCCCCTCCTTCAACGACCCATCCCCATTTACATAATCCTGGTGATACAGCGAGAACAGAATCACGAGGTACGGCTCCCCGGTCTCCTTGTTGCGCAAGACATATCTGAGTTGATGTGAGCGTTTCGGGCCGGACCTGCAACGAGTGTAAACGCAAAGGCATGGAATGAGTGTGACAAAATGTCTCGGTGCTGTGGAAAAGGAGGGTGTTGGCTTACCTGAGACCTTGACCGTCCCAGTACTTCATGATGGGGAGCTGGAAGCCAGGTAGGTTCAATGCGAGGTCTGAGAAGTTGAGGTAAGGATTGAAGAAGTCAAAGCCGTATGTCTGGTTATACTCGAACAACCACTTCTCTTTGGCATCGGTTCTGAGAGCCCACTTCATTCTCGCCTTGCTGGTAAGAGGTGCGCCGACTTCCTCGCGAGCTTCGAGCCCATCTCCATCGCCACCCTCTTCGAACCAAAGACCACCCTTCTCTTCATCAAACTCGCCTTTGCCTACATGAATAGTGTTGAAAGAACTCAACGCAGGACCATACAAGAAGGGCTTATCAGCATACGCATCACCATCCAGACCAGGGTCGATCCACCAACGCACTATACTCATGGCCGTGTTGAAACCAGGCGGTAGACGATCTCGAATGGGATGATCAAAGTCATTGCCGAACTGAAGATCTGTGGCCTTGATGCCATGGCTCTCATCACTGGATGGCTTCTTTGGTGTGAAGCGGAATGAGATGCTGTATTGATCCCTGTTGTAGTCGTGAGGCTCAGTTGAGAAGTATGGTGAAGTCGTTGGTGAGTTGCGAGGAAGGCCTTTGTAGTCGTTGACGCGGACGTTGAGCTCAATGTCAGCGCGATCGCTCTTGATGATGATGGGCTTGGCGGTGTTGACTGGGACCTCGACCTGTTGCGATTGATCGTAATCAGGACCAGCTGTGATTCGAAGGACGTAATTCTCTGCCATTTTGTGTTTTTCTATCGTGTATCTTCTATATCGCTTGTAACTGTGATCAGAGCAATCGCTGTATCAAAAATGAAGGCGATTATGAATGACGTAACCAATTTTGTTGGCCAGCCGATGTCGGTACTGCGACATGAAAAGCCCAATTACTGAACAATGGAAATGGAATAACAACGCACGAGTCTAGTTTTATTGTCGACTTTGATAGTGGCGTTGACCATGGCCTTACAAGTATGACGTGACGGTTTTTTTCACCTCGCATACTGCGTTTTGAGACTCCATTCATTGGGTCAACCACGCCAGCCTAAAAGCAGCCTCCGCCATCGCATGGTATCGTCTTCTACGGAATCATCACAGAAAAATGACATGGGAATGGGGCTCAATCTATGCTGTGCCATTGACAGTTACCACAAGGTCAAGCCAGCTGGCAATCGTCGCTGTGCACAGCATATTATATGTAGCGGCACTGGTAGAGAAAGAAACACGCTATCAGTTCTCAGGTTAGACGATACGTTTAGAGATGGCATTGCATGATCGCAGCAGGTTTTTTAGTCTGACCGTCTAATTTGAGCCTCATCAGTCGAATTGTCGTCCTCTTGTCGTCTGAGGTGTTGCCTGTTTTCGGTCGGAGAACTGGATGCCTCACTTTCGCATCATTGCTTATCTAATCTTTGTTTTGATATGCACAGTATCGTACTTATCCCTACATCAAGCAACAAATGGCATTCATCCTCAAAACCAACATTCAACACAAAATGCTTGCATATGATCATTTTCTAAGCAAAACATACCAGCACACTCTATATACACCTAACAAATTATTAATAGCTTCGCCACTCTCCAAAACGTCGCTCAATTCATCATTCCAGTTCACAAATGCCAGATCTCAAAGCTATATAGATGTTACCAATCGTAGGCTACCTTCACTCATCCATCACGCATGCTTCATTTCTCGCGAGACTTGTCGGAGCTCACTTCCGATTGCTGTTTGATCCTGTGCGATGTGCGCCAGCGCATTTATCACTGCATTCATCAGCAAGAGAAGGAGGCCTCTTGGCCATGTAAGTATTGACATACTCTGCACGTCCATCTTGGATCTTGTCGCCAAGTAGAATTCTTGATTTATCCTATCTTGTTCATGCTCACCTGAGCGATGGCATGGACAAAACTCAAAGTCTGTCGACAGTGGAGGCAGGTCTGGCGTGGAGAGTCGAGTATCCCTGGGTGTCTCAGGGCGCCAGTCGTCTGCGAGGATGACTCGTTCAGAGTTGTGCCACTCTACCTCCAGGTGATGAGGTTCCACGGGCGCTGTGTAGCACCAGGACCCCGCGTAAGCAAAGCCTCCGTCAGGAGCGAGATGGGACGGTTGCCAGCTACCTCGCCAGTTATCAATGGCTGCCTCAAGTGAGACACCATGTGGCTCGAGCGGAGCCGTCCGATAGAGCTCATATTCTGGCTCCAGGCCGGGTGAGGATACTTGGGCTCTGGTTGAGCACTGATCCGAGTCTGGCAGCTGGTACGGGCCATGTGTTCTGGGAACTTCATTCCGCAGCCAAGCATCCGCTTCTTTGATCCGCTCAACACGGCGAGGGATGTCAGCCAAGCGGCGAGATCTGGAGGCGGCACTACCAGCAGCTGGATCGCCTTGGGAGCTACGCTTCTTTGAATGGAGTTTACTTTCAGTGACCCGGCTCTGGGACGACAGCAGGACACTGCTTTGTGTAAACTCTGGGGCGGAGGACGACAAGGGAGGAATGGGGGAGGAACGATGAGAAGTCATCTCATCTTTATTGAGGAAAGGGTTGATTGCCATGTCAAGCGGAAGGGGACGTTCACAAGTGTGATGGGATATATGGAGACCAAGTGAGAGCAGCAGCAATGTAGGACAGGTGTGGATGCAAGGTTGTCCTACTTGGACTTAAAGGGTTATTGACCGCTATCAAGTGATGTAGTGAGATGGAAAGGCGATTGGGAAGTTTCTTTTGATGTGTTTTTGATGGGAAGAGTGAAGTGATACGAAAGGGGGAGAATGAGAGAAAATGGTCGAGGGGGAAGGAGGACTATATATGGGAGAGGCCCAAGGAACGACACCCCTACTCCCCCCGCATCGTCCAATCAGAGTACAGTATTCACAACCTCTCACAACCTCACTCCTAGCCTATCCTACCCCCCACGCTTAAGCACATGAACTATTATCGTCTTCCTACTCCTCACACCTCACATAAGTCGACTACAACAACGGATTGGCTCCTTCTATATTTACAATCACCCATTATGTCCTGTCAGACACCGGAAGATAATAAAGCTGGACCATTGACAACAGACCACCAGAAGCTTTGTGCGTCACTCGACTCTTTGCAGCGTCGCTCGGGTCACCCTATAGAATTGGGTTATTCTACTACACTTGAAGTTGTTCATCTTTCCTCTTCCCTCTTCTTTCCGTTGCATACCCAATAAGCAAGTCCGGTAAAACATATCGGGTTGACTACCCCGTATCTATCACAATGCCGGTCATACAGACCGAGTGTATCATGGCCACTGCGAGCACCAATACATTTATGGTATATGCCATGGCGTGAATGCGATTGCATGTGTAACAGCGATGAGCTTCTGCAATCACCCGCATGGTTCGGGGTGTGTGCAGATGCTCAACGATATTGGTAAGGATACTCATCTATGATGCTTGCTTCAATATGCGAATTACTTGAACAAGCTACTTACATACGTGGGTTGTACATTATAAGCAAGGCTGACTATGCTACGGCAGCAATTGTCTATAAAGAAATGAAGAGATGTGTTCCCTCCTGGCTTCGTAAGCCTCGCAACATTGCGGGTGGTATTTCATGTAACTCGTATTGTACGTGCATACAGCTGGATCCGAGATCCTGTATTTTCGGGAGAACGGGTAACTGAACCCCCGAAGTTGCGTGATACCAATTGCCCTAGTTCTCAGAGGTGGAAAAGGGCAGAGGGAGATAGAGAGGCTGCGGATTTGATGGTTCGCAACGTCCTAGTTGTGAAGGTGTGGTTGGATCAATTGGGTGCCTGACGGCTTTCCACTCCAATATCTCAGTACTTGCTGGGTACTTACAAACTGCAGCCGGGGAGTGAGAAGAGGAGGTAGAGAACCAGTACCCACGCTCTGCGAAACCTGCAGTAACCCGCAGCAAGTGGATACTCCTTAAGCTTAGCGTGTAACCAACCCGCAAAGGCCTTGCTGAGGGCGTGGATGCCATCGTACAATCTTCAAATTCGAGTAACAGTTGCTCGAGCTCAGATGAGGTTCGGCGAAGGATTGGAAGTTGGGGAGTAACTCTGAAGGAGATAACTGGATAACACATCTTCTGGCCCCTCGCACAACATATCCAGGTTGCACATTTAGAAACGTGCATGGTGTTTCCTTCTTGGGACCTGTCATGTACCACAGCATACCCGCATTGAGGGCTTGACAGACGCATTCACGAATTCTAGCGAATTGTACAAGACTAGCTCTGTAGTGTCACCATACTGTGCCCCTAGCTAGGGCTAGAAATCGACTGCTCGTATACGCCGCCCCCGGTGGTATCAGTAATCACCCATCTCATCGCCTCGATTGATTGTGTGGAGGCATCAGGTGTATCACAAAGATTCAAGGCCCTTGCATGTATCCGAAAACCACGGTCCCCAGCCTGTTATCTTGAGATGTTGACGTGCGACGTTACTCGTGATACTCATGATTATTTGGAATTACCAATAGGGCTCACAACACCACGGCTGAATGCCTGGATATGATTAGAAAGTGGAATTTGCCTGATAAATGAGTTTGCTGTTTGTATCCTTTGATCTGATGTTGATATGAAGTCGTTGTAGATCGTGGGGTCAAGTCTTGGTACGGCCCGCCGAAGCCTCCACTGACGGTCCGCCCCCACCATCAGTGGAGTAGCAGGAGTAGACCGCCGCATGGCCCTGACCCGGCCCCACTTGAGTGAGTCTTGAGTCTTTCGGTTCATTGACGATCACACGAGCCACAGTTCTAGCCACAATCCTTCCGTGTTTGCGACCCTTGTACTGCTCCCTCATCCTACCACCATCGCCCCAACAGAAGAATGTGTTCAACAGACACGTCACCGATCTTTTCCTCTTTTCCAAAATCCAATCCACTCCCATGATAACACCCAAATTCTTGTTTCAAAAACATATAGCCCGGTTCGAACCGGCCAGTGTCATATCATCATGATCGGCACATCATTCGGTGAATGGGTCTTTATCCGTTTATCCATCGCCTTCTTTCGCTACACGCCTCTAATTTACATCTTTCTCATCTTATTCCTCCCTCTCATCCAACCTGTATCCGTCGTCTTTCCATTTGTGTGTGTTCTGCTAGCAGCGTTGCTCGCAGAAGTGGTGTTCTATCTATTTATATATAGACCATATCTACAGCGGCTCAAACGGAATGCAGACCACCCACCAGCGCTATCGCGCCAAGACCGAAATGCCCTTTTTGAGCGATGTTTTGGAAATGTGCCGTCTTTGGAGATTTATCTGAGATGGTGGTTTCTTGATGCGGATCCCAACGAGATACGGAGGGAGAATGTGAGGGAGTTCATGTTATGGGCCTTCTTTGAGAGGGGGCATGGTTCAGGGTTTGGAGATGATGAGGAGGCGGTCGAGGAAGAAGTTGAGCACTATCTGAGCCTTGTTGAACAACGACTCGGTCGAAAATTCGAGGAAGGACGGGGCAACGTCAAGAGTCTTCGTCTCACGATTGATGGTATCACGACAACGTATCGAAGTCTTGTTTGGTATATTATCGTCTTCTTCCTTGACCAGGCTACCCATGTTGCCTTTCGCTGGCACAGATTCGACTTCCACCGCCGACCTCGCTCTTCTGCACTTCGTGTATTCCCCCCGCGGCCCCAAGAGCTGTTCCCTGGACCCAAATCTCCGTCCACACGGTTGAGTTATTGGCACCGCCCTCATACAGCTGAAGACAAGCTTCCTGTTGTATTCTTCCACGGTATCGGAATCGGATTATGGACATATGTTCGTTTTCTGGCAGGTCTTCACAAGACTGGTGACGGAAACGGAAGTGTCGGTGTCATCGCCCTTGAGATCCTACCCATCTCATTCCGCCTCACCCCAGCTATTCTCGACAAAACTGAGTTCCTGGCTCATATGACATCCATCCTGGAACACCATTGCTGGCACAAATTTGCCCTGGTATCACACTCTTACGGATCAGTCCTAACAACTCACATGCTCCACGAACCAAGCTTCCAACATCGTGTGCCCTCGGTTGTCCTCATCGACCCCGTAACCATCATGCTACATCTTCCCGACGTGGCGTACAACTTTACTCGAAGACAGCCCAGGAGGGCAAATGAATGGCAACTGTGGTATTTCGCTAGCACCGACCCAGGTGTTGCACTTTCTCTGGGGAGACATTTCTTCTGGCGTGAGAATATCCTTTGGAAAGAAGATTTGTTGGGAACTCAAAGTGACGGCCATCCTGCGAGGCACGTTGCAGTTACGCTGTCTGGTCGCGACCTCATAGTCGACACTACAGCAGTTGCAGAATATCTAGGCGTTGATCTCGGTAATGGTCGTAATGGCATGGTAGCGGAATCACACAATGGCGTTGAAGTAGTTATGTTTCCGAAACTAGACCACGCACAAGTGTTTGATGACCGTGTAAGTAGAGAGTCGGTGATTCAGATGGTTAGATCGAGATGCGCAAGTTAGTGGATGGTATCTCAGTAATAGCCGATGAAATAGATCGATATAATAATGAAAGTGCGTCGTCTTTTGCTTCAATTCTTTGACTGAATCACATCGCCACCCCATTCTGTCAAGTCTGCGCGGATGGGAGTTGAGCCGCTTTGGATCATGAGCCATTGGACATCTTCGTCTGTGTCGTTCTTGACCTGATGTTCGATCCAGGCGGGGACAAAGGCAAAGTCCCCAGGTGCAAGATCATGGTGTTTCAACTCAGAGTTGACAGCCTCATTCACGATGAGAACACCGTTTCCTGAGACGGCGTATATGATGGTATCTATAAACTCAGAATCAGCATTTATAAGTAGTAGACAGGTTCAAGGAGCTTACCTTGTTCACTGTTATGTCTAACTGTAGACTTGGAATGCGGTCGCGTTGTGAGAACTGACGTGTGAGCGCCAAGATTGAGACATAGATCCAAGACAACTTGACCTACCAGTTACGCACATATTGTCGCACTTTCCGACAACAGCAGGGCGTTCGATAACAGGGCCTTCGACAGTAGGATGCGTTGGTTCAAGCTGTTTGGCGCGGGTGATGTTGGCAGAGGCGGGCATTATCATCGGAAGAATTTCCGAGATAAGCGGCAACAGCGAGCTCATCATTGGCGAGGTTGGATATGTTCACAATAGTCAAAAGGAGATGCGCGGTTGAATCAAAAGTAAAGTCACAAAGAGATGAAGATGTATAGTCTAGTAGAGCAAAGCGACGACGTGACGTGGGCGGCGAAAGACGAAGATATTCTCAACGGGAGATGACGTCGCTAGAATGATAATTGGCTAAGAGAACAAGTCTGCCAGTAACACAAGAGACTCTGAGGTCCAATGAATGGGATTTTGAATGATGCACTATTGAGCGATGAGAGAGAAGCGCGTGACCTGATGATTTGGGGGTAGATTTGGTGTTTCGAAGCTCGGGGGAGAGGTGAGGACAGCGACAGCCCAGGCGTTAGGCCTCAAGCGGCCCAGCCACCGGAGCTAGTGGCGCAAGAGTTCCCTAACGAGGATGGATAATGATAATGCATGTTGATAGACGTGGGTTGAGTATCTACTAGGTCTGATGTGATCTGAAATATCATATAGTTGTACTTGATCTACTATTCTTTGTTATTTCCTATTGTGACTTGCTTGCCGCTGTGTGAGCTGGTGAATGCTCCGTACGTCGGCAAGTAATCCATCATCTCCCCACTTCCCGTATGAATGAATCTAGGTCTAGCCGGGCAATGTCGTCACCGAAATATCCCGATACAACAAAAGCTGTGACAAAAACATACTCCTCCAAATCCTTTGTGACCTAAATTGTTAATTCGTATTTCTCCATCTCATGCATGACCTGATCAGAATCGAGTGGTTCCGTTCTAGAGTCGGCATCTCCTGCGGCTGAACTCCGCTTAGCTGCATCGACTTCCCCCATCATCATCATCACCGCTGAAGCTGCAAGTCCAGACCCTCTAGACCATCCACCCTTGACTCATCAGCTCGCCACCCCTGCTTTGCTTTGGACCCCGATCTGATAAAAACAAGGTATATCCAACATTTTATCTGATTGAACTCATGAGATAGGAACGGAACAGCCATCTTCAACTTGACCTCTCAGAAGACGCTACAAGATGTCCTCCAGTGAACCCCAGACACCACTGTCTGAGCCATCATCAGATCCATACCCTGGGCCTCCTCTTCTTCTAAATCTCCCTCCTGAACTCATAGACAATATTCTTTCTCATCTTTCACCCTCCGACCTCTCCGCCATATCCACTACATGTCGAGATCTGCATAAGCACGCTGTCTCAGATGTCCTCTGGTACCCCCTCGTTCAAGAAAACGTCCCAGGCGTCACTCTCACGAGTCCTCAGCCCTGCGACAGCTATAATGAGCTTTACGTCGCTCACGATCGTTTCTGGTTCCTCCCCAGACAGAAAATCTGGTTCTGCGATAGAGATCTCACTGGAAGACTCATGATTGTTCGCTATGATCCTAGGCGGGGTTGCATTGAGGGCTATCAATTACTCGCGAGTAGAGACCGGCAAATACAGCAAAGTTTCCTCGGACAAGGCGACGTTTTGATCAATGAATTTGATCCCAAGGTCAAGCTTCATCTTGATAAGCCCGTGCTGCAGTTTCGCGTGGGAGAACGAGCTCCCGAGGATTTTCTCATTCGGCCTGGCGCCAATCGCTTCGCTGATGAGATGCCTGTGACTCTCGATGACAGAATCGATGCTCTATTTAGCAATTTCATGCTAACATGCGAGCTCGATCAAGAAGAAGCCCAACAAAGCCTCACCTCGAATTTCCCATACGGCAATATCTGGCCACCGCCTCATATCCCTTCAAACCACCATGTCTCGGGTAGCAGCACGCAAGTAACATCAGAGGGCATCTTCGTCAAAACACCATCGTCTCGGCCTCAGCGCCGCGAAGAAGTATCAGAGCGATTCTTCCGCATTCGCCAATGGATGGAAATGGCGGGCGGTTTATCCCGAATCGGTATGGCAGCTGGTTTGGGTGGGATACACAATATGCTAAGATTATCACGCACCGTAGTTGACGGCGGAATGCCCAACGTTCACGTCGGCGAGGAGCTCATCACGTACTCAACCCTCGATCCCAAGTTATACACGCCGACTGTGCTGAAGCCGTGGAGGGGAATTTGGGTCGGTGATTACAGTACCCACGGATGCGAGTTTTTGCTTATACACCAACCTGACGATGAGACGAGCGCCACGGATGAAGAACTCGGTCTTGTAAGGCGGGAATCCGAGAGTGATGAAGAGTGGCAAGCGAGACGGACTGAAGGACAGACGTTTCAGGGACGACTGGAGGCTATTAAATTAACTGGTGATCCCAACGTTCCGCGGGGAGAAATCACCTTTGTAGCTGATGACATTGGGCCCGATGGTGTTGTTGACGGTCCGCCGGTAGATCCTTGCTTCCAGGGAATGAGAGCGGTCCATAGCAAAGGGCATATTGCAAATACAGGGTTCGCCTCAGGTAAGTCATGAACGAGTCACCTTGTCTCACTTGGTCTAGGCCTCGAAATGAGCTTTCACTGACGGAAACAGACCGGTATATTGAGAGCCAGCTTATCTTCGTCAGCCACGATCGGCTTGCACAGCACTGGGTTGGGTTTGGGCACATAAACTACTTTCAGAGGGTGGACATTGATGAGTTCCTCAAGGTGTAATGTTGTCTGGAGAATGGAAATGAGATGATCCTCATTACCATTGATTTCAATGATTAAAGCAGAAGCTATGGCTTTAATATAATGATGATACATGACTAAACTATGCTTGAACTGTGGAATAATGAATGGTGTGAAGCTGTTTGTTGGGTCTATGGTTAATTTATTGTAAGACATATACTCTGAGGATTCCAATAACCCTCCATGCTTTTGATGCATTGAAATCACAACTAAATATTGAAGACTATATAAATACCGATTTTGATTCATTTCATAATGATATTCTAGGCCATTCAAGTGCAAACTGTCAACTTTTCATTTCCAAGTTGCCTACCCTAAGGTGAGCACTTGGAGAAAATGTAAGCATGATGGAGCCAAGCTTTGATGCCATGTATTTCTAAGGGTATCAACGAATATTCCAGTACACGAAAAACCATCGGATTACATTCTCGGATCGTACGTTCGTGATCATGATTTGCATAGATCATTGGCGTCTTGCATCGCCCTCGCCCAGAAAGTCCATCCAGGCTGTTCCCTGTCCTGCAAGGGTTCATGTGGGCTCGAGGCCCGACGCCGTGGACGTACGCATGGCTTTCTTCGGAGAGCTGCTGTTGTTTATTTTTTGTTCTTATGTCTTCGATTACTTGGACTTGTTCTTCTGAGCCTGAGCCTGCTCGTAGATCCAGTCATTGAGACCAGCGCGGTTTCTACTCCTCATTAGCCTCAATCTCTGCCATCCCAGAACACCAAAAACTTACCGTGCAATCTCAAAAGCGTAAAACTGCATACGAGGCACAAAGATCGTGGTATCCTCCTCATACTCAACGTCGGGTCTATCGCGCACCATGGTACCAAAGTTATAATCGTCGACCTTCTTCTCATACGCCATCATGAACTTTCGCCAGCGCTCCTTGCCGGCCTTGCTCTTCATCTCGTCCTCGTCGACCTTGGCGGCGGGGTCGAACTCGGGAAAGTCGGTCTTGAGGTGCTCCATGATCTCGTCGTCGATCTTTGTCAGGCGGAGTGATGAGCCCTTGACGCGCTCGAGGATGGACCAATAGGTCTGCATGTGCTGGACGACTTTGACGGCGAATTGCTTCTCGATCTACGGGGCCTGTTAGTTTCTTCTGAATGGAGGGTAGTTTCAGATCGTGGGGTAACTAGGGTGCGTACGTCTTCGTTGTTCTGGGCGTTCTCGGCATCAAAGTTCTTGGGCACGGGGGCGCCGGCCATGTTGTCGAGGGGATCCATGGTGAAATGTGTGTTTGTTCGTCAGGATTTGCTTGGTGGTTGTGGATGGGTTTGAAGTTGAAGGTAAAGTTGGGCAAAAACTTGAACGTGGGGCAATGATGATGGAGGGGCAGCCACAAAAAGAAACGGGAAACCAGGGACGGGCATGATATCAGCGCATAGTGTTTGCGCTTGTTAGCACTGTTTGCCTGCACGGTGCATCTGGTGCCTGCTGGAACATGGTAGACATATCTCGTGATGACTACAATGTATCGAACATATTGTTGTCTGTATCAACAATTTCGTCTTCTATGTGATGCTTGGAGTCATATGACTCATGCGGTTTCGCTGCTTACTGATGCCACTGTGGCGATTGTCTGGCCCTACAGTGAAGGCTTCAATACAAAACACTTACACCAATTCATTCACCACCAAAAAAGGTATCCCCAGAGGCATCACATTATATGTAATGCGAGCAAACGTAGTACTTCGGGTTGTCATAATTAATTGCTGATGGTATTGTTCTGATATCACCGTCTCTTTGCCTCGGCCCTCTGCTGTCTGATTGCAGTGCTACTAATCTTTGTCGCAAAATCATCCGTTTTGCTGACTTCCCCATCACCAACCTCGTCAGCATCTAGAACATCAATCTCAAAAACTTCGAGTGGCTTCCATCCCTTATCAGCCCTGCGATCATTGATTGCTTTGCCTCCACTGCGTGTCTCTGCAGAAACAACGATTGCGTCGGCATCTTCTTCGTGGATTGGTGGGCCAAATGGGTCGCGAAGTATGATACATCGCACCCTGACTCTTCCGTCGCGTAGAGAAACAATCACTTCATCAGGTGTGCGCTCTATTGGTGGTAATGTGGATGTTGTGTCGTAGTCGAGAAGCGTTGAGAGGAATGAGAGAACAGTCTGCGAGCGTTCATCCCATGATTGAAGCTCTTCAGCGTATTTCTTCTTGACGAGAAGCTCATCGCTCGATATACCCACAACGAGAGTGCATGTCTTATCAGAGTCTTTTGGGGGGATGTTGAGAAGGAGAATGCTTGCATGGAGCAATAATTTGTGACCCGGGTGAAGATGATCAAACGTGCCGCCTAGACAAACAGTGTTGAAGCCCTTTTGTTGCTCTTTTGGTGACAAACTCGACTCAGCCGTCAAGCTGATTCCACCTTCAATAGCCACGAGTTGGCTCTGAGTAAATGTTTGCTGCTTCTCCGAAAGTTTGAGAAACGAAGAGAGCAGCTCATAGCCTTCTTCACAACTGGGATGGTAAACCGCTTCCCATGGTCGAACCTTTGTCGCAAAGGCAGCTAAGTCCAATATAGCCGTACAATTCGCCTCAAACCCGCCATCAAAATCTGGTTCGTAGCGTCTTCCCCTCTCATGGTCGATCAGAATAATGCGCACATCCACACTCCCCTTTCCAGCACCGACGTCAACGGGAATGTTCTCCTTGGCGCAGATGACGGATGCAAGAGTGTAAAGGCCAGCGAGTAGGTACTGAGCGTTTGTCCAGGCGATTCTCTTTGAGTTGGGCGATGAGCCGCTGAGAAGAGGAAGTGCGAGACCAACTATGAGTGTCTGGGGAGTTGGTGATTGTTTGAGTTTGATGAGAACAGATGTTAATGGTGAGCGATAGGCAGCTGAGAGGGAAGATGCGGATGGAGGGCGGGGAGGAGATGGTAGGAGAAGAAGTGATGGAGCCATGGTAAATTTCACTTCAGACAGTTTTGTTTGACTCTATGTTTCTGTTCGTGCTTGTGAGGCCAAAATTTGGCGAAAAGAAGTGAACTATTCAGGTGTTGAAAGCCCCAAACAAGAATGTCGTGATGTTGATGTTGGTGTCACAGGCCGAGGTACTTTACCCCGCTAACGTCATTGTGTTTACTTGCATGTAGAGAGACCCGCTTCGTGAACGAAGAGCATGTAAAGGACAAACATCACTGATTTTGCTGCCCAAGTTTGTTGCTACTAAACATGTGGCTTGATCAATTCAAGTGAAAACTCAACCAGCTTGCAGGCGGTGTATAATTAATTGACTTTGCCTGATTGCAAGCAAGAACGAGCACAAGTGATTTGCAAGAGGTCCATCGCTTGTTGTGTTTGGCTACAATTGAAAGGAAACAACTCTGGGTATCTAAACACAAACGCTTAGTTCTTTGCTACCTCCGTCTCTTAGGCATCAGTTTATGTCAGCCAGTAACAAGTATAAGAAGCCCAGTTCTCCCCTTCCCAATCGACCACTCCAACTTGCATCTTCATATTCTGATCATGCTTCCTATGCTTCCTATGCCCTTCTACAACGCATTTGGAGACCTCGACTCGCAGAGGGACCTGGTAGCTCCCAAAAAGACCATCGCTTACTCAGGGGCAACACAGAAGCTCGGATTCGAGCATGCTGCAGCAAAGTCTGTTCTCTTTTGTTCCAGCTTGGCTTTCAAGTAAAGCCCAGCTTCTGTAGTATACAGCCAAATGCACTCAAGTCAGTAATTTGTAAGTTAATGTCTTCTAAATACTTACATTGGTACTTATGGCACGGCCTTTAAATCTTGGCCGAACAGTCTGACAAGAAGCAACAAGCAGCTAGATGGCGTCATAAGATAACCTGGTAAGAGGTTCTAACACTCAAAGCTAACGGCGGTAAAATCCCCTTAGTATATTCTAATGGTTAACTCCTTTATATACATGGATCTGTCGATAGTACTACATGGGTCTCAAGAATACACAATGCTTCAGAATCTGGTTAACTTGGAAAATTAAGGAGTACAGTATACACTACTGAGATAAGATGATGCCGTATATATCTCTGGCCTATCGAAACTTGTGAGTCGAACTCATGTTGAAGTGCCTACCTTTCCTGTCGTTCTGCCTAATATCATCTTGGTCTCGGAAACATTTATTATAGAAACACATTGCAGCAAATGAACATTGCATTGATTGACACTGGGACTCAATACAGAGTCATGGGTAAGTTCAAAAGAACTATTGACAAGTGTATGGGCCTCAACGTTGGTGTTTAGAGAGGATGGGCTGACAGTGCTAACGACTGTCAGAAGTGGCAGACTCAACAACAATGATTCAACATGCTCTATTGATGCACCAATGGAATTAAAGACAATTGACTCCATTAGGATGACTGGGTCGGATTACGAAATATATGAACCCCAAGAGTTCCCAACCTTAGCTTGCCCTTGACAACCGACTCGCCAATTTCAGAAATCGCGTGGTAAAGTGCATCGCCGTCATGGACGTGATACCAGTCGAACAAATGAATATTGCAATGCTTATTCGCCTTGTGCAAATGGTAAGTTCTAATTGATTTAGTTATGGATAAATTGCTGATTGATTGTACAGATGCTACACATCATACAAGAGCAAAACGCAACTATCAACGGTCTGACACGACGGTTCCAGGATCTCGCAAGTCAGATATAGTACGTCTTTCCCAGCAAGTATGATACGTGAGAATCTCGAGCTTACCGATTAGCGGGGATTAGTTATTCCGGACTTTGGTGTTTATCCCACAACATCAAGGCCCACTCTGAAATTGATCCCTCATACCCTTCTGATTACCTTCACCTTGTGCCACAGGCGTGATTCGGTATCAAATGGTAGCAATTGTAAAGTCTGTATAATATAATACTCATAGATTCCCTAGCGTGATGAGATCAGAGCTTGCCCAGCTCCGAGCTGGGATCGTTCCCGGCTTGGATGCTGGGAGCGAGGCTGTGGAGGAGGGGCCCGAGACCCCTGATACACTCCTTCACAGCCTCGACGTCAACTACCAGCTGCCAAACGACGAGGAAGGAACCGAGGAACAAACCCAGTAGAAACAGCTAGGTACACAACAAATATTTTCCTGAACCGAAATTGCCCTGTGATAGAAACCACCTACTTTACCTTTCTGCCTTGCTCCAGCCTCTCGAAAGTGGAGTCATCACAGAGAAGGCATCTGGCTTGAGAATTGTGAACAATTCTACTGGTGGGGGACGCCAGGATCGGGGGCTTCAGCTTTCCTCCGACTTCACATGCCAAGTTACCCATGTTGAAGAACTTCAGCCCTATTGCCCCAAGCCTTGACCAACCCTCTTGGTACACCTGCCGCTGATCTCACGTACTCGGCCTGTATGTAACGTGCCCAGCTTCATCTGGCAGCTGCTCCCCTCTTTTCAATCAAATCGCTTCGGGCATATGACTGTTCTGGCGGACATCGACGCTTGCCGGTGCTCTCGAGCTTCTCCTTGTTAACCAGGCTATATACTTAACCAACCTATTGGAGGAAGTATTACCGTATGTTCTAGGCATACAGAAACACTGGGCACTCGATCCCAGCTGCTCTTTATCATAAGGAGTCGGCTCCCTGAAACGAATAACTTCTCAGAATAGGTACTCAGGAGTCTCTTGCCGAGGATCCCCCTGACCAACAAGTGAGGTTATTATACTGAGTCTTGCGCAAAAAACGAGCGAGTTCGCCTTTAAATATCTTACCTCGTTACACTTTCTCTGTTGAACCTCACAACATCCCCACGAACGAAATCACTGCAACTAATATACGACAGCACCATCACCATCAACATGTCAGACACTTCAAACAAGTCACTCCACGAACTAAGCGTGGAGAATTCAAGGTTCCAAGCGTATCCTTTCTTTTGGATGTCTCAGCATCTTGAGCTAGTGGGCTGTCGATTCCTCGAGGTAGAAGCTGGTAGAAATGCACAGCCTCTCATTCTCGCTGTCGAGCCACCTCGAGGACTAATATTTTGCTTCACTGGACGATGTTGATGTTGGGGCATATATAAACATCATCTAAGCTACCAGATATATCAGCTAAGTCAATGCTGATATCAACACCTTGGTCCAGGAAGCTAGCCACGACGCCGACGAGTTTCGCATCACTGACGACGAGCGTCTTCGTTTTATTGAGGCAAAGTGCCAACTGGAAGTCGTGACGTTTGTTGGGCGCGTACCTAACAAATGTACCTAGCTTTTGATGTACGGAAGTGACCTGTGGGTCATCAACGAATCGGGCCCTGATGAGCGTCCGCAAGCATGTCGGCATCGCTCTCAGCTTAGGCTCAAATAAGGACATCGGATCCTGCTATGGATGCAGGACGACGTCCCTGCGTTCTGAACCAGGACTCAGAACAACACCTATCGTAAAGAAAGACAGTCTATGAGACGTGAAACAAAACTAGATAACTCCAGGACTCCATGTTAGGGAGAATTGCCATCAGTCCTATTTCCTGGATAAGACGCTTATAGATGTGAGTTCGATAGTCACTTTTTAAGGAACGACGAACTGACTTGAGCAGAATATTAACCTTTCAATTCTGAAGATTTGTCACGTTGAAAGGCGACGAGACAATCCGGCTGAACACTTCTACCATCCTAAGCCTGTCGAAGAGCCCATGACCAGGATATAATGATGACAGGAACGATAAGACCAAGTATGACATACACTGATGCGGTACACCCGATACCATTAGTATCGGGGGTATAGTGACCGATGGCGACGTGTAATTGTCTTCGGCGTAGACCGTCAAGCAGTCCGCGATATACTTTCTCGACTTCACTATATATATATACATCCTTTGCCAGGACTTCCATCCCGGTTTGAGCGACATTTATCGATGGACAAGGCAGAGCCCCCAGCTGGGCTTGTTCTTGAGAACAAAGCTGCCTCGTATGGCTAGATTTCTTCATCAACAACTTCGTGACTGCCATAGAAGTAACAGCCGCCATAGATTTAATTGGGGGTCTCCCCGGAATACTCTTGCATGCAATCATTTGCAGCGAGTATAGCCTACAGTGGCCACTCAATCTTGAGGACAGACCTCACACACACATGACCACAGACGATCTCGAGGCTGGGCCATTCCTTCAATGACCAAGCGCCGCAGGTTCAAGGCAAAAGACCAAATGCAGCACCAAGCGCTTCCACCTTTTGACCCCAGCAGACATCCAATATCGGATGAAGATCGAAACAAGTGTTACGATGAGGTATCCAGAATGAATCCCAAAGCAATGCGATAGGGAGTTCCTTATTTGCCGAAACGGTTGCCAAACAATGCGGGCTCCTACAAAACTTAACATGGGATGATCTGGATTACTTTATATCTGCGAGCCTCTACAAAGAGATGATCAAATGCAACTCAGGGGAAAGGGATGCGCCCGAAAACCTATGCTGGGGGTCCTGAAGGAAACTCAAGACGAATTTCACACAACCGCAAACCCATAAAAGATCCTCATTTAGGACACTTATGGTAGAACAAAGCGTTGAAGTCGACGATACCGCCGATGGAAATCACGCTTGCTTTGTACGTGTACTAGAAACTGTTCGAGATAGTATGTTATGTACACTCAACAATTCCCTCCTACTTTTCGAGGCCGGCAGAGGAGAACGAGGGCCATGTATCATCAAAAATGGCCCATATGAAAAATGTTGCTGCCCGAGGCGAGAACTTAACGCGGCAACCTTGACACACCCCAATGAAGAACTTTGCTTGCTGGAGATGATGGCAGTGCAGCTTTCGAACTCCAGCATACAAGACAAGTCTGCCTTTTAATTTGGGTTGGCTAACAGTGCTGTCAATCTCCTTGCAGTGTCTGGTAGTGTCATAGGATCATACGAAAACGAACTACTGAGCTGCCTCTCTGTCACTGAAGTATCCTATTGAGCATTCTGTCATACCAATCCCTCCAAGCCCCCGAACTGCAAGAGGAGTTCATGGCATACTTCGTATCCACTGGTGATCTCTCAGACAAGTCTGTGCTTCAATGGCGGCCCTATACAAAAGAGAGTCCGAGTCTCAATTGACTCAAGTACAGTAGCCGAAATTCCATATCTACGGTGTTGGAAGAAGCCAAAGATTATTAGCTCGGCAAAGAAATTCGCAACCGACCAAACCCCAATGAGATCATTTTGAAGTGGGCAGCCTTTAGCTGCTGTTAAACACTTTCACTGATGATTCAGTAGATGATGGCGTGGATAGGGATGATGTTGATTTCGATCAACAGCATGTCCCGTGAACCACCGAACCAGCTTTCTCATCACAAGCATCGACATGCAACGGTCAGTAAGTTTATAATCACAGCAAAAGTATAAAGGTGAGCAAAAACATACAACAGCGGGGATTCGCTGGTCGTCACCGACCCAACTACTAATCCGCCGGTTAGTGGCTTGACTATGGGAGAGCAGACGGGATCCCGTATTTTCCACTACCTATGGTCGTATGTGCTAATTCTTCTGTAGGCTCAGATTATACCGTCCCCTCCGTATCGACTCGTCGAGCTTACGGTACAGAAAAATGGAATGCCATTGCCGACAGTTCCTACCAAACCGCCCACGAGCTCCAACATCGAATCAGCTTCAGGTTGACTGTATACACACAAGTCTTTTCTTCTTGTTATATGGACTCTAGCGTAACAGTTTCGTTAACCTATCTGTTCCAATTCAGCAATGACGATCAACTCATTCTCAATGTGCTCGAGCGGAAGCCTCTACCCAGCGCGCTCCCACACCTGGAAGAGTTTATCTTGGTGATGCACGAAGCGTATCCAACGTGGGGCCTTTACAAGATCCATCAAGTCGCAAGTACAAAGCGACCTGGAGTACCTTAGACATCGGGGAGAGCATAGGCAGCTCTTACCTGCTCCAGTCTCTTCTAATCTCTTTTTCTCTCATCTGCCTTGAATCCCAGGGCCATATATTTATCAGAAACCGTAGAGTCAAGGGTGTAGCTCTCAAGCTCAGAACCTACATTAATCCTCCTATAAACCTCTATCTATTTACTAAGATCTATACTTAAAAGAGAGAAGTATAGAATTCTGAGATTAAAGGCTATGATATTAAGCAAGTTTAAGATACTTACTAAAGTCGATACTTACCCCGACTAAAGACTTTCGAATCGCAGTGCAGGAAGTTTACACCCCTGCGATTGATCATCTCTTCTTCTCTCATCTTCTCTCCTCCACTTCCATCCTTTTTCTTTCCTCTCGCCTCTATATACACCTCTCGCCTCACTACATATCCAATCCCCAACGAGCCCAATCCTCCAACAACTCAGAGGTAAAATATCTCTTCGATTGGGTCAAGAGATTGGAAGAGGAGAATACACTTTTCAAGCAAGAAAAGACAGCCTATAAGATAAAAAGAACAGGCTATTCAGCGAGAACGAAGAACTCGAAGAAACTGTCGTGAGATTAGGCATCACAGTCCATGCTTCTTTTCCTACCTAGGTAGGTAACCAGGCGGACATTGCTTTTCATGACCTGGAGCTGGGACTCCTCGATCACCGCCTTCCGCAGTCAAGTGCATGACCCCATCGAGCAACATATCCTCCTTCTCTCTTCTCTCTTCTCTCGACTCTGCCCAATAGTCCTGCTGCATCAGCGCATTCAGTCTGGCGACAAATCAAGACAAGGGGCTAGCTATAGCAGATGTAACATATGAACCGTTTACCAAATTCCCTTGGCTACCACTACACTCTGAGCTATATCAGATATAGGGAAAGAAGATCTCTACATTAATTATCAATAAATCACACATGGCTAAGAATATAGAACCCCAACTTAATCTCGCAATCCGTTCACTAGATTATAACCGTATCTTTTTGTTAATAGGGATATCAGTATCTAATATATGGAGAGATCTTGCTGGGCAACTCATGCTCCTTCTACACGGTGGACTTTTCACAAACCTAGAGCACTTCAGAAAACTCATTCAGAGGCCAGGGTACTACAGATACCATAGAAGCTGCCGAGATCCTACATAACATGCATGACCTGGACAAGAAAGCGATTTGCAAGCTTAAGGGCAAAGTCGCCCACCATCATGATTTGACCCGACAACTGCTCAGAGGCACCCCGCTGCACCTCGTTCTACATCGATGGCTACACCAACTTCACCATCCAGCTGATCATCCAGCTTTATCGACAGGCCAATCCTGTACACCCGGATGATTTCAAGTCTCAGTAATTCAACTAGAGTGCCCTTTCAGATTCTGGAGAGCAGCCCTCGGTCCAAATACAAGCCGGTTTCCTCGTTCTGTTATATCTGATACAAAGACACAGAGTGACACATCTTCACCCAGCCATCATAACATGAATCTGTAAATTTTACATGGTCCTCATCCAGTCGACAACTAACATTCTCTGGGCATATTCAGTCGTCATGAGACCATTCATGCAAGTCGGTCAACTTCTACGGCACCTCTCTTGATTTCCCGGATACTATGATTCCGAATTTGTGCACGTCGAGCTTGAGCTGTCAGGTCTTTCCGCTATGCGGGACCAGAACAGCCGGGTCAGGAACAACAAGATTCGAGATGAACAAGCTATAAAGCAGGCGGCAATGAACGAGCAGAGGCGGATCGACAGAAAATGATAATTAAAAAGACTTGGGTGTTGGCTGGTGTCCTTATTTAACACATGGCTGTGCTGTCTTGGTAAGCTCATCAAGGCGAACCAGATTCTGTTCGGAAGAGCTACAGACAAAAGCGGCGAACCCATCGAGCGGTCCATGGGTAGAGACAAAAGATGCTATGAGATCCTGGCATCGATTTAGGACTGTCTATGGTAGATTAGTCATGACGAATACCGTATTGGGGTCGGCAATAGCGATAAAGCAGGGAGGATGCTTCAGAAGTCTTGGGAAATTATTAGAGCAACGAGAGCCGTATTGATATAGTATAGACTTGGGACGCCTTTAGATTAGGTAGTATACTCTAAATTAGCTCTCGTCACCATCTTCGACAAGGTCGTCGTCGCCGTCATAACAGTAATAATTCGATGCCAAGTAATTGCCATAATGTAATGGGAGACTTACAGACATTGACCCACGGCCAGAAAGCTGATTGCTAGGGCTGATACCAAAGATTCAACAAAACTATACTTGAAACCGGTACATATGTATACTTTCGCGTACATCTCTTGCAGTTTTAAGATGACCATGTAATATGTTGCCGTGTCACGAGGTTTAACGAGTTTGCCCTATGCCATTGTAGAGCTTTCACACCCATTACAGACAGACAGACAGACAGACAGACAGACATGAACAACATGTTACAAGTAACTATACCTTAGGTGATGCCATGAACCACTCTCCCCAAGGAAGAGGCCGACAGATGTTATCCGTGTGTAGCACGTCTCCCGCTTTGTGCTACCGACGATGGATGCAGGCGGGCGACAGCAGTTGACAGTTGCTGTACTCTCACAACTTCCGACGATCCCGAAATCAATTTGTCATTTAAACGAGGAATTAATTACCAACCAACAACTCAAGCAAATCGTTTCGTCTCGCGAAGTTTCGCTACTTCATCCGTCAAACTGACAGTGGCAACAACCCTCACCAACATCCATCGGCCCCTCGGCAGCCTTCCAAACCCCGATGCAAAAGCCTATCAAAAACAATCAAGTCAATTCGTCCAATCGTCTCCTCTCTTGTAGTCCATTTTTCTCCAATGACTTACGTGCGGGGCCGAAGGCTGAACAATATCAACAAGAACAATACTAAGCCCCTGGCCGCAGCCTCGTCTGTGCCACTATCACAACACTGACCCTCTGATATTGTTCTTTGTCGCCCCAAACACTTGAATCTAATCACTTCTTATCGCCATGTCGCCTCCTCAATTACTTCGAGCACTTCTTCAAGTACTTCCTCCTTAATCTCGGCATGCTACTCCATTTCTCATTGCTTCAAAAATGGAACAAGACGTTAAATCATCGTGGAAACAGCTCTTTCTCTTTACAAGACGATCACACTCCGGCGCTTTAATCGCTGCGTTGCTTGCGGCTGGTTTCTCAGCAGGTTTCAAAACTGTTCTGTCGGTAATTCTTGGAAAAGTCTTCGATATTATCGCGGGCTTCGGGAATGGATCGCTCAGCGGGGATGAGGCCCTTTCGCAGGTGGGACGGTGGGCACTTGTCCTTGTCGGACTAGGCATTGGCAATTGGATCGCAAGTACAGCGTTCCTTGCCCTCTGGGTAATATTTGGAGAGCTTCAGGCATGCAGTGTTCGACAAGACATCTTTGCAAGTCTCCTCTCCAAGGACATGGCCTGGTTCGACTCTCAATCTGAAGGCATCTCAAGTCTTCTCATCAGAATACAGACGTAGGTAACCCTCTTCTGTACTCATACATGACTAACAGTTGATAGACAAACTCGCGAGCTTCAACTCGCATCCTCCCAGGTTCTCGGCCTTCTTGTCGGCGACATCATCACCTCAATCGCTTCCCTGGGCATCGCCCTCTACTACTCCTGGAAACTCACCCTCGTCCTTCTTGCCACACTTCCAATCTCAGCTATCGTTCTTTCTTTGGCGACAAAGCGACTCGAACCCGCAATTCAAGCACAAAAGCGTGAGCTCGCAGTCGCTTCCAAGTTCGCCGTTGCTTCAATCACAGCCATCGATCTCGTCAAGGTCCTCAACGGATACGATCAGGAGGTCTGGCAGTACTACCCTGCTGCTAAAGCTGCAGCGAAGCATTATCTGATCCAAGCGCAATGTAACGCCCTGCAAATGGGCTACGTTGCCTTCTGGGTCGTAGCCATGTTCGTCGTCGGCTTCTGGTATGGTGTTGTACTTGTCAACAACGACGGCCTTGCCGCTGGTAGTGTTTTGACAACTTTTTATGCAACACTCGCAGCTTTTCAGGGTATTGAAGCTTTGATGCCTCAGTGGTTGGTACTCGCAAAAGGCATGTCAGCCGGCAGCTTTCTCTCCAGTATTACTCGAAATGTGAGGAACGGCGAGATTGTCAAACCGATGACAGGAGCTTTGCGACCATTGAGCTGCAGTGGTGATATCGAATTGAAAGATGTAAGTTCTGCCAAGGCGAACAAAGGTTAGTAATTGCTGACTCTATTAGGTGTGTTTCGCGTACCCCTCGAATCCGGTACAAAAAGTACTCCATAAATCTAGCTTCTTCTTCCCTTCGGGTGAGATGACCTTTATCGTTGGAAGAAGCGGCTCCGGGAAGAGCACATTGGGCAACCTCATTGTCGGTTTCTATGAACCCCTGAGTGGAGAAGTCTATGTCGACAACAAGCCCTTGCAGGTCCTCGACAGACAATGGATCCGTGAGAACATTACCTTGGTCCAACAATCCAGCATATTATTCAACGAGAGTTTCTTCAATAATGTAGCCTTTGGGCATCACGACCCCGCAAGCGCAACGCGGGCTGAGGTGATGCGAGCTTGTGATGCAGCTTTGCTTCAGTCGACGATTGCAGGACTTCCCCAAGGTCTAGACACCAACGTCGGTGCTGATGGATACAACTTGAGCGGTGGACAGAAGCAGAAATTAGCGCTTGCCAGAGCTCGACTTCGAGACCCTCCAGTGCTTATCCTGGATGAGATCACAAGTGGCCTTGACCAGGTTAGCCGCGTGCTCATCCTGGATGCCATCCGGGCATGGCGACGGGGCAAAACAACTATTATCATCACGCATGACGTCGCGCAAATTGATGCCGACGACTTTGTCTACGTGATGGACAATGCATCCCTTGTTCAAGAAGGGTTCAGAAAGGATCTGGATGTGCAGATTGGTGGTACGTTCGCCACTCTCGCATCTACCTCATCAGAGGAACCAGACATGCCGATAGATATCACCATCGACTCTCCAAACTCTCCTCTTTCACCCCTTTCCCCTCTATTTCCTCCTCCCGGCAGAGCTTCGCGGCTCTCACAAATAGTCGTTGGGGGATTGGAGTCTTTCAGTCCAGCCCCGACAAGCGCCTCTACACGTTTGACTCTAGGTACAAATGCAGCGGCCGCTTTTCGCATGCGGACAGCTCGAGCTTGGGAGATGCAGCCCCTCACCGTAGCTATACCCGAACCTGAGCCTGTACGATCAAAGTCCGCCGCCGACAATCATCTGATGACCAGTTTCTACGACGAGAAGCACGACAGTGCAATGAGATCTCACAGCAGTCTGGGTGGTATGGAAACATCATGCACACTGGTGTCACTCGACGAGCCAGAGTACGTATTCGGTGGAGCTGAGCGTCCCAAGAGCATTACGAGACTCAGACAAACCAAGTACGACGACACACTTCAGTCAGACAAGGTTGATGAAAAGGACGGCGAGACTAAGGATCTCCCTCCGCCAATGCCTCTGGCTTCAATATTGAAAACGGTCTGGCCAGCTTTGGGTCGCGGGCATCGGGTTCTTCTTATCTTTGGAGTATTGACCTGCCTGGTTGGAGCAGGCTCTATTCCTGCATTTGCGTATTGCTTCGCGCAACTCCTGGGTGCGATGTGGTCACAAGGTGACAAGCTAGCAGAGGGCAAGAGATGGGCTATCTATCTCATTGTCATCGCTGTCATGGATGGTGTTTGCACCGGCGGTGGTCGATATCTTCTTGAAATGGTGGGACAAGCCTGGATCAACACCATCCGAGTCGAAGCTCTGAAACGAATCCTCCGACAGCCAAGAGCATGGTTTGATCGATCACGCAACTCTCCCGGCCGTATCAATGAGTGTCTTGACCGAAATGGCGAAGAGATGCGCAACATTGTTGGCAGATTCTTGCCCATCATCATCACAGTCACCGTCATGATCATTGCTGCTGTTGCTTGGGCGCTCGTCATCTCTTGGAGACTCACGCTTGTCACTCTCGTGCCGCTGCCTGTCGTTATGGGCGCAGTCAAAGGCTATACCATGATCAGTGGGAAGTGGGAGGCGCGCTGCAACAAAGGGGCCGAAGATGCAAGTGCGGCTTTGACTGAGATCTTCCTCAACATCCGAGTCGTTCGAGCTCTCACTCTAGAACGATACATGGGTGCCAAGTATATGAAAGCAGTGAGGCACACCCTGAGCCTGGGACAAAAGAGGGCAGGGCACACCAGTACACTGTACGGGCTGTATCAATCAGTCAACTACCCCCTTACAGCACTTGTGTTCTACTACGGAACTGTGCTCCTAGCCTCAGAGAGAGCGATCACAGCAACGGCCGTTGTGGCAGTAGTAAATCTGCTTCTGTTCAGCATGGGCACAGCGACGAGTATTCTTAGTACGATACCACAAGTCACGATGGCCCAGTCTACCGCCGCGCAGATGTTGGGGTACGCCAGTATGCCTCTAATACCAAAGAGCGAGCCACGCGGATACTACAAACCCAAAACACCGCTCCCAGTTCGACTTGACAATCTCGGGTTCTCATATAAGTTAAGCTCGGAGAGACCAGTCCTGCGAGGAGTTTCATTTGAGTTGGATGCTGGAGACTTTTTGGCGGTTGTTGGTCGGTCAGGGTGCGGGAAGTCGACGGTGATCTCGCTGATGCTGGGTCTTTATTCCCCTACCAAAACTGAGATCCTCAGCACAAGGCCACCACTGAGTTACAATGGATATTCCCATGCGCACGTCGATATGGAGCATCTCCGGTCAATGATGGCATATGTGCCGCAAACGCCATTCCTTTTCCCAGCCACCATTGCAGAGAACATCGTGTACGGCTTGGGAGAAGTATCACACCTCCGTCAGTTTCCAAGCATTCTAGCTGCTGCGTTGGCGGCCGGTATCCACGAGTTCATAACCACTCTTCCAGATGGATACAATACTCGAGTCGGCGACGGAGGTCAAGCGCTTTCAGGTGGTCAGGCGCAGCGTCTCAGCATCGCGCGTGCACTTGTACGCAAGCCTCGTCTTCTTGTGCTGGACGAGCCTACGAGTGCTTTGGATGCAGAGAGTGCGGAAATGATTCGACACACGATGCAGAAGATTGCGAAGAAGTCCAGGCGAGATATGGCGATTGTGGTGGTGACGCATAGCAAAGAGATGATGGCAATTGCGGATCGGATTGTTGTCCTGGAGGATGGTGCCAAGGTTGAGGAGGGAACATATCATGATTTGCTGCAAGCGAGAGGCGCTTTTGCGCGAGTGGTTGGGGATTCCATATGGGAGGGCGGGAAGGAATTTAACTGATCTTCAGAGGTAATTGGATATTTAATAATTCTTCATAGCATTCTTCTTAATCTCGATGTTGATGGAGTTGAAATCAGATTCAGTCCCCCACGATTTAAAGTTAGTGTGGGCCCATTAAAGTCAGCCTCGAAAACTGATTGATCGCCGCTTGATTAATAAGCCACTAAGCCGAAAAAGGTCACGGGGATACAAGTGCGACCCCAAAACGTCCCGAAGATTCCAACGTCTCCATTTCATCTCATCGCCACCTTGAAACACGAAATAACTTACTCTTCATTCACGTGCCACCCCATTCACCATATTCTTTATTTACAGTCAATCTACTCGAATCACAAGCTAGTTTCGTCTCACCAGACAGCCTCTTACAAGGCCGCAGGGCTGACGTTGTTTCACTCACCTCTTCTCACTCATCCTCATATTCACATTCACATTCACATTCATCCACTTATACAATGACTGCGCAATCACCCCCCAAGCGCAGAAGTCGCTTATCTTCAAACACCCAAGATCACGACGATGCAGCACTCAAGGTCCATCCACTCCTCCTCTTCTCCCCATTGAACCTCCACTTACATTCCTCAGGCCCGCCGCGAACGTAACCGCGAAGCCCAAAACATCTTCCGCCGCCGTCGCCAAGCCGCCGAAGCTGCACAGGCCCAGCGCGTGCGTCGCCTCGAGCAGGTAGTCGAGGAGATGAGCTCCGTCTTCATGTCCTTCGTTGACGAGATGCTCACCACTGAAGCTGTAGTCAAAGCCCAGCCGAGTCTTGTTGGGAGTTTGAGGAGAAGTATGGAGAGGATTCTGGAGCTGGCGCATGAGGTTGTTGGGCCAGAGGAGGATCTTGTGCTCATGCCGAGGGAGGGGGAGGATAGGAAGCGTGGAGGTTCTGGATCGCCCGAGAGTGAGCAGAGTGAAACGACGGAGGATTCTTCTGGTTCGATGGCTGTTGCTGTGAGAAATACGCAGGTTCAGACGCTGACAACGCCTACGTCAACGGTTATGACTTCAGTTTCTACACCTACTCCGCCATCTTTATCGACATCAGCACCGTCTTCACTATCAACACCGCCGTACTTCAACTCTCAACAACCACCAGTGGCCAAATCCTTCAACTTACCAACATTCTCTCTCTCTCCTCAGATCTTCGGCAACGGCTGGCTCGGCACAACCCCTGCATCGCCCGGTGATCTCGCCGTCCCCTCGTCCACACAACACTCAGCATTCTCATTCCGCCTCGCCTGCGACATACTAACAATAGCATGCCACCTCCTCGTAAGCTCACCGCCGCCCTACGCAATGTCAGCCTGTGAATCGCGCCTCTTCTGCAACACCCTCAAAGGCCGCGCAAAAGATGAGATGCTCACGCGGCTGCGCTGGCTCATCGGCCCGGGTCAACATGAGATGTATCGCGTTATCGATCTCCCGTATGGACGGTATGGGCAGTATGTTTATTCTCGCGCGGAGCTCAACCCTTCTACGGTGGAGGATATAGAATGGCCGTGGCCTACACGACCGGCTGGAACGCGCATCGACCATTTCACACGGTTCTTCAGCGTCGTTGGAGTCGAGAAGCAGCTACTCGCGCTTGGTGCCAGGGTTGTGGACGCTGAAACTATGGAACTCAATCTTAACAACTCCCCGATGCCGAATGTTGGACACGCTGTACCGAAACAACCCGAGAGCTGGAGCTTCGTCAATTGTTTCTCATTTCCCACGGAGCCAAAATCTGGTCCTGTTACAGTGCGGGTGAGTATACCAGCGCTCATAAAGTCGCTCGCTACGAGATCGCTTTGTTTGATGCGGGGACCGGGAATACCGAGGTCCGAGATTGGGAGTGCGATTGAGGAAGCCATCATCAAAGCATGATGAGCACACGATAAAAAGTTTTCTGGTTTAACGAGATGGACACGCACGAAAGACTGGATCACTATCAAGGCATTTGGAATCGGATATTGCAAAATTTTGGGAGGGAAGCGTTGTTATTATGGCCTAGTAAAGCGACCTGTATATTGGTATCTTGAATCCCTTTATCTGTCATAACGTCGTAATCTGTCATTTACAAGAACACAGGTCTTTCCCTTGACACCTGTCTACTATATACCCTCCTCTTATAAATATCATTTGTATGAACGCACAAAACGGGTTCATTATCGTCTCTTAGATCTGAGTAGTCCCTCCCAGGAAACATGATGTCTCCAAGAGGTCTTCTGCTCTTGCTGTCGTCGTTGAGCCGGTCGTGGAGCCGGTCGTGCCGGAGCTCGAGGATTTGTTCGTCTCGGCTGTCGAGGTCGTCGTGTGTCTATGGCGACGAATTTCATAAATTCGGCGTCTTGACTTGGTGGCAGCGTACTGTTTTTACCACTACTCGTCCTTAGAATTGGGTCGTCTTTGAGTGTCTTGGGGTGAATCTCCAAAATGGCACCTTTGTGCTCTTTTCCTAGCTTAGCCGCTTCGACAAGGCCGTGCAAGTCGATATCTCGCTTCTTCTTTTCCTTCTCTTTCATCATTCGTGTTTGGTCTGATCGCTCCATTGCTTCACGCTGTTCTTGTGTCATGGGCGTCTCGTCCTCATCGGGCTCGTGGGCCAAGTGCATCATGTGGAGGATGTTCTTAACAGGACCCATTTCTTGCTCTGGTTGTTGGGCTTCCTTGTCATCGGCCTTCTTGCGCTTGAAGCAGCTAAAGGCCTTTGACAGGAGTGCGCGAGTCGGTCGCCAAATTGCAAGCCAACAGTCCGCGATCAAGCTGAAAAGGCTTTGGACTAGGCTATCAGGGATCTGTCGTATCAAAGCTCCCAATGGAATTGACATGACGCCGAAGAGCAAGCTCCACCCCCATTGGGCACCTGTAAGGGGTGTTGTGTCAAATGCTTCGCCTCCCTTGAAGACTATGATGAACTGGCCAGCGATAGTGATAAGCTGCACGCCGATGAACCAAGGGTTGCGCAGGAATCCTTGATACCAAATATCCAGCTTGTTATCCACGCGGCGACAGTTGTGTTGGTTAAAGAACTGCATCCAGACGTAAATGTTGAGCACCAATGTCTGGAGCTTCTCAATCTCGAATTCAGTGTCGGGGTTGAAGAGATCCCATCCAGCGTAGTGAACAACAAAGACGACTATCAACTGGTAGATGGCTTGGCAAATGATCATCTTCCACATAGTGATGGAAATGATAGAAGCATCACGGGGTTCGGGCTTTCGCTTGAGGAAGTCGGGCGAGGGGTGATCGGTAGCATAACCAAGAGAAGCAAAGATATCCATGATCAAGTTGATCCAAAGCAATTGAGCGACAGTGAAAACAGCGTCGCCAACGAGCTCGGAAACGACGGTGATGATACCTGCGGTGATGTTGATGGTGAATTGGAACTATCGTTTGGTTAGCAAGGAACCTGGCCATATTGATCATAAACCTTACCTGGCAAAACTTCTTGACGGAGTCATTCACAGTTCGACCCCAAGCCAAAGCCTTTACAATGGAAGCGAAATTGTCGTCGAGAAGAATGATGGATGCAGCCTCCTTGGCAACTTCAGTACCCTGGATGCCCATAGCAAACCCAACGTCCGCCGCCTTCAATGCCAGACCGTCATTCGTACCATCACCGGTAACAGCTACTGTCTCATTCATGCGCTTCAGGTGTGTTACAAGAAGGAGCTTATCCTCAGGGCTTGAACGAGCCAGGACTTGCAGTCTTGGAATAACAGCATCAAGCTGCTCAGGTGTCAAGTCTCTGAATGTTGGTCCATCCATGGCAATGCCACCAGCTGTGTAGATACCACATTCCGTCGCAATAGCCTTGGCGGTCAAGAAGTTGTCACCTGTAACCATACGAACAAATACTCCAGCAGCCTGACATTGACGAACTGATTCCACAACCTCGGGGCGCAATGGGTCACGAATGCCAAAGGCACCGATGAAGATCATGCCAGAGGCCAACCACTCTAGGTTGATGTTATCGGGGTCATCGTCTGGGCCATCGAATATATCCTGCGCGCTAAAGTCTCGGTATGCAATGGCGACAGGTCGGAGCATCCTGTTGGCGTAGTCCTCGATTGTGTTGCGATAACTTGCACGATCGTTCTCCGAGAGTCGTGCAATTGGTACTCTGAATGTGGGGTCCAAAACGACAAAAGCACAATATTCAAACACAACTTCCGCTGCTCCTTTGACGAGAAGTCGGTAGCGATCGTCATTGATCTTGACCAAGACTGCCATCCATTTTCGGGAAGATTCGAACGGAAGGATTGCAACGATGGGGCAGTTGGCCCTCTCCTCGGCCAAATTGTTCATACCGAGATGCTGACGACCAAAGTGTAGCAAAGCAGTCTCCGTGCTTGAGCCCATAAAAGTAGTGGTACCCGAGTCATCATTCTCAAAGGCCGTGGAGTTGAGAGCGATACTGTCCTTGATCAACCGCCGACATTCTGGAGAGAGTGACTTTGCCATGTCAATCGAACTGTCATACTTGATAGTCGAGGCACGCGACATGGACGAATCGGGATCCGGAACAACCAGGTCGGTGTCGTCAAAGTAAGACTCCAAGCCAACACGTCCGGCCACGACAGTCATCTTGTTCTGTGTCAGGGTACCAGTTTTATCGGAGCAAACTGTGGTCGCGTTTCCCATGATCTCACAGGATCGAATCAATCGCACCAAGTTGTTATCTCGGAGCATACGCTTCGTGGCAAAGGCCAGCGCAACGGTCACATTAAGCGCCAGGCCTTCTGGAACAGTGATGACGACGACCGTGACGGCCAGAATCAGAATATGTAAAAAGTCTTCTGCCTTCTGAGATGGCCCCCCGGTGACGGTGTGGAGAGTGACCATGAAGCGGATGAAGAGGACAAGAAAAAAGATGGAACCTGCAATGGCACCGATAACAATGAGTTGCTTGCCAAGACGGCCAAGCTTCACCTGGAGCGGTGTCTCCTTGACGTCGTCTCTCAACGACATGAGGATACGGCCATAGGTCGAGTTGACACCAACAGCAGTAACGAGATAGGAACCAACACCGCGCGCGACAGTGGTTCCACTGAGAATGAAGGGGTCAATTCGTGATGTAGCTGCATGGTTTGGCCTTGGTACGGTCTTGTGTACAAGATCAGCCTCTCCAGAGATGGAAGACTCATTCATCTGCAGACTCGAAGCTTGCACAAGAACACCATCCACGGCAACAATATCGCCAGCCTCAAGGTGTAAGAGATCACCAACGACAACATCTTGAACGGGGATGCGCTGGAGCTTACCCGAGCGCATCACCGTTACGTCCCTTTGTTGCTTTCGCTCATTGACCTTCTTGAACTTGTAATTCTTCTGCCAATCGGTCGCTGCGCTTGCGATGATGATGACGAGAATCGCAACAACAATTGTCACACCATCTACCCATTCAACACGCGATGCGCCTATCGACTTGTCGACGGATTGGTAAATACCAATAGCGAGCGAGATGGAAGCAGAAATAGTTAACAAAATGATAAGCTTATCATTGAATGCTATCCATAATAGTCTGAAGAAAGATTTTTGTGCTATTTGCGGAAGGCGGTTATCCCCAAATACTCGTTTTCGATCGACAAAGTGGTTATCGCGATGTTCGAACAGCCCATTGTGTAAGAGCGGCGGCGACGGCGGAGGTGATGCTGCAGATAGAACTGGTGGTCGTTCAAGGCTACCAGAGGCAACAGCTTCATCCAAAGTGACGGTACCATCCAATGTTGTTTCGTCGGCGCTTAGTCCTGCTGAGATATCGGTTCGAAGACCAGCGGCTAAACCCAACAAGCCTCCAAACGCGCGCAGAAATGAGATATTCTTGGCGGTCAGGAGTCGATGTAGTTGAGACGGAGTAAACGCAAAGTTGTTGCCCTGGATATGTTCGTCGTCATGCAAATCGAAGGGCAGGTCGACGTCGTGAGGTTCGGGATGAGGATTCATCGTGTTATCAATCTTGGACTGGTGGTGACTACCAGCATCAAAGTTGGAGTTGGAGTTGGACCCTTCGCCAGAGCCGCCATAGCGTGAATCAGGAATACTCGTGATGTCGTCCATCAATGGGAATCTGTGTTACAGGTTTGTGAGCGCGAAGCAACCGTTGATCCAGAAAACCTGGTACGGCACTGAGCCACAAAGAGAGGTTGAATGAAAACAAACCAGAAGAAAGAGGAAGAAGATTCAGTGGTTGATCGAAGACGGTCTGAAGGGGACGGGACCGTTGATTGATTGTGGAGGAGGCACTCATGCTCAAGCTCTAGCGTGGGGGAGGCTTTTACAAAACTCTACCCCGAAAGCGTTAGAGTCAGCCAGGACCAGCAGGAAAATAAAGAACCTTAAAGAGAAACTCGTCATACCTGGACGACTGGTCTCCACCGGGAAATGACCTTCTGGCGGGCAGAGTTGATTGTGAGTGGTGCTTGGCAGGTCAATCTCTAGACTGTGGCGGCGCAACTCAACGCTGAGTTCTTGTCTGGGGGTCCCCGGGCGGTCCGCCTTGTACAACCCACTGTAACTGGTCCGCCTTACAGAGGACTGTCCCGTAGTTGAGTTGGGGAACTGATATTGTCACTGCCCATCATCTCGGAAGGGCCGAGACTCTAGGGGGGTCAGGTAATCCTGAAAATGCTTGGTGCTGCTGCTATCGTGTCTTGGCGGTCGTCTTGGCTGCAACGTCGTTTGTGCTAAGAGAGACTGAAGCTTTTTGTTTAGTGTCGTCATCATCATCATCATCACAGCAGCCTCTGGTGTTGAAGTCGCTGAAGTCATCCAACGATGTAAAGAAACGTCGTTGCATTAAGAATTGAAACACTAGGAAATAACGAGGAATAAGGCAGATCATGCACTGCACAGTGCCCTGCTGAAAAAGCCCCAGCCCAGCCAAACCTTACACGCGGCCCCTGGGTCTGGGTAAGAAAAGAGGCAACCCAATTTTTCTTGGCGAAAAAACAAAAAACCACGCCAAGATATTTGTTACTGTTTGTATCTTGAGGCCAAATGCAAAAAAGCGAAGTTTGGCCTCTGCCAAGGTTCCTCCAAGTGATCTACCAACGAGTCAGATGATGCGAGTATCATAATAATTCTAGAAAAACTGGAATAATTGACTCAATCCGATGATATTTATAGTTATCAAAAACAGATCCATCAGATACGCGGATCCGGGCGCATCTGATAAATCATAGCGCCCCGTTCTCAAAAAGATGCCCAGACTTTGGGGTCCAGAAATAAACCGAGATGATGAGCTACGATAGGAGGTTGGAGAGTGGCATATCATTGGGTAGCCAAGTTCCCAGAACTACCTGATGCTGTCTGTGTGCAGTTGGGAGTAATTGTTGTAGTTGAGTTGAATTAGACTTTCAGTTACATAAGGCGGCATTCATCGATGGTGAATGGCTAGCCACGATGAAACGGTGACGATTGAAGCCGTTGATAACAGTCAAGCCCGCCGTTACAGCAGAAAAGTCAAACGGCACAAACCTAACTCAAGAGTAACTCATCTCCATCTTGGTCAAAAAAGCAAGAAGTACAGACACAACCCACGTGCAATGAGCACAGACTCACTACACCAAGACTAATCTCCATCTCACCGTGTCGTCTTGTCCCTACAGCCTCACATCTCACAATCCATCCGTCTATCCAAAACCATAAATGACACAAGCGCACAAGTCAATTCATGCTCGTGACTGCTCCTAATACTCTCCCCCGTAACATTTGTATCCCCCACTACACGATCCAGTTTAGTGATCAAGACATCCTATCACTTTCCACCTGTAAAGCCAGAATATAGAATACCGTATCCTTCACTTCAACCCAATCTCGTCTCGTCTGTCCAATTAATACCTCCCTCTCTTCCCTGATCGCTTCAGCGCCCTGCCGGCCGAGACATGCATTCCCAGATGAACATTTCCAGACATATCAGTTGCACAAGAATTTCACATCGACTCCGGGATATTTGCACGACCCTGTTCAACAAACTTCCCCATCGAGACTGTTTGCACAGAGTGATACAATACAGAAATATAGATTCACGTCAGCGGTAGAGACATGCCAAGTCGTTAGATGTTAAGCTTGAATCAAAGACATGGCGCTGTCTTTCGCTTCGACCTCCAAACATTGAGCACATGGTGTCGTATCCTGTCCAGTTCTGTTTCGTTTCACTTCTGCCACTGCCCCTAACTTACCCTATAAACGCCCTCAGGAGGGAACAGAACCTTCACCTCAGAGCTACCCTATCCGACGGACTTGATGCTCCAAACAAAGCAACTTCCCGTATCAAAGACCCCGTCGTTGTCCCCCATTTGGTTCCCGATTCATTCCAAAATGCCTCAACATGACTCGCTGCCGTAGTTTACCTTGGAGAGGGCGACATCCGTTGCTGGATACCCGTTGGGATTCTCCTTCTGGGCTCTGAATCTTTATTCGGGGTGACAGAGACATTGAATCCACATGGCGGCCTTTGACAGAATTGGGCCTGTGGAACGGGTTTGATGTTGAAGGTCTTGAACAAGTTTCTTGGTATGAGTCTTGAGATTGTCTGGATGTGATTCAGGGATAAAGCTCCTTGACTTCCCACTCGATCTTCAGTGGTTTCTTCAAACAACTCAAGACCATCAAGTATGGAATTACCAAGAGCTTTACTCACCCTCTTCCTTCAGTTCGTCCTCTTACCTCTAGTAACAGCTTTACCTCGTCCCCTAAATATACGAGACGATGAAGTCGTTGCTCCCAAAGTCATGATCATCTCAATGGTATGCCCCCTCCCCTATCCCATACTACTTCTCTAACAACAGACAACAGTGGTCCCCCGAAGCTGCAGTCTGGCACGAACGACTCCCAGGCTCAAATCTAGGCAACCTCTCCTTCAAGACCATCCACACCCCTGGCCTCTCCATGCTCTTCCCCTGCACTACCTGCACTGAAGATGGAAGCATATGCCATGTCACCATCGGCGAGGGGGAGATAAACTCCGCCGCTTCACTCATGGCTCTCATGCTCTCACCCAAGTTTGACTTTCGCCATACATATTTCCTCGTCGGCGGCATAGCTGGTGTTAATCCCAAGTACGGTACTCTTGGTTCAGTTGCCATCGCTCGTTATTCGGTCCAAGTTGCGTTGCAATATGAGATAGATATACGATCTCTTCCTCCGGGCTGGCCCACTGGGTATATCTCATATGGCCGTAATCAGCCTTACCAACAGCCCTTCATCACATATGGCACTGAAGTCTTTGAACTCAACGCTCAACTACAAGATGCAGCTTACAAACTCGCTTCAAAGGCTCAGCTGGAAGATGCGAATGGCCCAAAGGAGTACCGTGCACTCTACCGCCGAATGGGTGAGACATATAAGAGTGCCTCTCAGCCGCCATCTGTTATCAAGTGCGACACTGCTACGAGTGATGTATACTACTCTGGTAGTAGACTTTCGGAGTCCTTTGAGAATACTACCAAGGTGTGGACAAATGGCAGTGGCGTCTACTGCATGAGCGCTCAGGAGGATAATGCAATCTTAGAAGTCCTCGTCAGAGCAGCGATTGCAAAGATCTGCGACTTCTCGAGAGTTATGATCTACAGAACAGGTGATCTCTCCCATACCTATCAATCATCTCGCTAACCCTTGCAGGTTCTAACTTTGATCGTCCTCCTCCTGACTACACCGACCTAGATCATCTCACCGCCGCCAAACAGAATGGCTTCTCGATCGCCATTGCCAACATCTTCAATGCAGGCATTGAGATAATAAAGGGCATCATTGAAGATTGGGTCACCACGTTCAAAGATGGCATCAGAGCAGAGAACTACATTGGAGACATCTTCGGTAGTCTCGGTGGTGAGCCTGACTTTGGCTTTGGGAGTTTGACACATGGTGAGCGCATTGCGCCGGATAGTGAGAGCAGTGAGTTAGCGAATAGGGAGATGGATAGGCGGAGAATCTTGACGCAGAAGTCTCTGAGGAAGATCTAAATTAGTAAAGGGCATAGCAGTTAGGTTTGTATCATTTGGTGTTGGTAATCTTGGGAGAGCGTATGGTATCATGGCGAGGTCAACCTTCTTTCTATTTTGTTGTAATAAACACTTTTGTTTGGGCCCTTTTTAAACCGCCGTCATTCTCAATCATTTCCGCTATCAGCTCTTTTGTATCATTGCCGCTTTACTTTCATGAACCAGTATGTTCGCCAAACGATCTCGGGTATGCTTCGTTCACCTCCTCACACATCAGCAGGCCAAACGGTTTCATTGATTCACATATATAAACATCACCTCGCATCACTACAACTGTTCAAGTCACGCTACCACGGCCCATCGGCCCAAACATCATGCTCATTCGTGGCACACAGCGTCGCCCAGCCTGACGCAACCCATAGCACGGTAAAATGAAGGAACAAAAGGAGAAAACTCATGGCTAGGCCCCACGCTCGTGGACCGCTCGTGAAGTAATCTCCATAGCCTTGCCTAAGAGCAGGAGAATAGCTCGTCATTTGCGGCAGGCCAAGATCTAGCGCTGCAACGCAGACGAGTGGAATGCCTACGTTCGGTTGGACCATGAGTGGCCAGCAGGGACGTGCAAGAGTAGTCATTTTGATGCCAAACAAGCCGAGGCGAAGGGTATAGCTGAGCAGCGGCGAGTTTTCGCCTGCCAGATGCATGGATCGAATGAGAAACACAGTTGCTCTCCGTCTAAGAGCGTCGGCTGTGGTCGTAGGCGGCGGCATCAAAAGTGGAGGGCTTTGAGAGTTTCGCCTCTCGTGCATTTCTGAGTGCTCAGATGCGTCGCTGACGCTCACGGCTGGTGTTACAAAAGATCCACGGTGACTCTCTTGGCTGTGGGACATAACCATTGACTGTGAGCCACGATGTCTTGATAGAGACTGGTGGTGTGGATCCAGCCGAGAACTTTGTGCACTCTTGGTAGGCGACAGATCTCTCGAAGTAGTCCTAGCCAGGGCACCAAGCTCTTCAAACTTGTCCGATGTTGACGCTTGACGACGATGTCGAGGGCCTGTAGAACTGTAAGAGTAGGTTTGTTACAACACAAGGAAAAGAAACTCACCTGGAACTGGGGTACTTGGGGGAGCGGGCGAGTCCAGATTCTGTATGCGAGTTCCAATCCCGAGATTTGGTGCAGGCTCCTGACTTGCACCATTCTCGAACGTCATTGACTCGCCTCTCATGGCCTTGAGAACCTCATTGGCACTGGGCCTTTCACCAGGGTTGAGAGCCAACAGTCTCTTCAAGAGTTGGTATAGCTTCGAGGGAAGATCCGGGCGCTCACGTCGTTCATCCTGGAACCCTTGCCAGTGAGTAATCTCGGCTCGAAGTTCATCCACATCTTCAAGTTCTTCTTGTAAGGCATTCGCGCTTTGGTAAGGAAGTCTCCCGAAGCACATGAAGTAGAGAATCATACCAAGTGAGAAGACATCCGACTTTGTGGTGAAGTTTGCATATCGACCTGAGGAGACATCCATTTTGAGGACCTCGGGAGCGCAGTACGATAAGGTTCCAGTAGTGCCTGAAGACTTGCGGACAACATTTTCGGGCTGGACTTCACCGAAATCGCTGATGAGGCATGTCGTTCTGCCACCCTCATGATGAAGCAAACAATTGCTTGGTTTGAGATCGCGATGAATGTAGTTGGCTGCGTGGAGGTATGCCACGCCAGATGTGATGTCCTTGAACAGTGTGTAAATTTCATCAAAAGGGAGCTTGCGGTTGCCGTTCAACAAATCGACAGGAGTTTCGAGTTGGCCCTTTGATCGTCGACGCATCTGAGCCTTGAGCTCCTCTTTGGTTGCCTCACGTGGTGCTCCGCCGACGATGTACTGTTGGAGGTCACCACCGTTACAGTATTGCTGGAGGATGAATGCGCAAGCGACACTGGGGCCAAATCGGGTGAGTCTAACATCCTCAAGCCAGACGTGCCGATACGACACGAGGTTTGGATGGGACAGCTTGGCGAGAAGCTCGACTTCGATGAGAACCTTCTCTAACCAGGCGTGATCATCTCCGACGGGGACTCGTTTGCAAGCGAATTGGCCAAGGGCGCATCCATCAATTTCGTGCCGTACAAGCAGCACGACACCTTTGCCTCCCTTCCCTAGGATTCTTTCTTCGACGAAAAATGTGTTGAAGTAGTTGGGACTGAATGCATCTCGCCGTATTCTGCTGCCTTCCGCTTGCGCGACACCGGGTGTGCTCGACACAAGCTCGGCCTCATCTGGGCCTGGAGATGGCGATGTCTGATTTGTTGTCGGGCTACTACCGCCCAACACAGGACCAAAAAGTCTTCTTACTGGACTCGGCGGGTGATCGGCGGAATTATCGTTATTTGCATTGGCAGCACGGAGCATGCGAAAGTAATCGGGGTCGACATATGTCTCTTGCCGAGCACCAAAGGAATCATAGCTTCGGTCGGAGGTATTCTCGGAACGAGTAAGCGGCTGATGGCATGTGGGACAAGTCGAGATGCCTCTGATCTCGAGTCGATGTGATTGAGAATCGCGAACAACGATAGCGTTGTGGTGACGGCTGCAAGTGACAAGGGTTGGTTAGCTTGCTATGGATACCTACATACCTTGCACAACAAACAAAAGGAAACGTGATGACGTACAGAACAATCTCTCGGCCCTCATGGGGCTGGTAGGGAATTAGCGACATGTCCTTGGAGTGGGAGTGTCAGGTACAAAATCCAGGATCGCAATCATGGTAAAGATGATGCGATGGGGAGGTTGAGGATTTTGTGTTGGAGCTGTTGGTTCAAGTGGAAATGGAAGTGGAATGGAAGTGGAAAGTTTCGCGGGGAAGCTCCAAGTTAACCAGTGGCAGTTTAACTTAAGTGGTGTCGTTGATCGATGCTGACAGGGAAGGGATCGGAGATATCGAGGTAACGTGAACAACAACACGCAATAGTGCTACTCGAAAATCCATAAAATTACAGTGAGACCTTGTGAGTCATTAGCTTCGATTACTTCGCCTTCTGTAAATATTCTTGATTAGAATGTCAAGTCTATTGAAAATGTGCTGTACCTTCAAGTCCTCTGAGCTCCCAGGAACAAAGTGGAGTTTGAAGTGTTATTGATGCATCCATGGATGCTGATCATGAGGAACCTCAATTAAGCTCTGTCGTTTGTATCTTGACGCCGTTCGACAGGTAGTTCATGAGCCAATTGCCCCTGAAACGGTATCAAGTCAAAATAAGAGGAATTATAATATTGCCACATTTAAATCTTCCGCAAATCAGCCACTGTCCCAATTCGAAGCACAATGCCCAGTTTGACGGTCTAGGGTACTTTTGGCTGCATGTCCTCGAGCAACACCTTCCCCACTATCGCGAGGCTTCAGGCCTCCCAATTACACGCAAGCGACTCTCTTTGTCCCAAACAAGTTCATTACCATGTCAGAACTCCGACAAGCGTGTGATCGATGTCACAGTAAAAAACTAAAATGCACAAAGATACCTGCCTCTTCAGCCTGTACTCGATGTGTCAAAGCTGGAGTTACCTGCCTCTTCAGCCCTCCAACACGATCTCTGCGCCATCCTGACAATGTTGCCTTTAACTGGTCTATGCTTGGCTTGGACAAGCCTGCAATCGATCCAGTTCCAAGCATCAACCTGGAGGAATTCATCACAACGCCGCCTGTTAGCGAAGTTACAGACCCACCTCCACCAGCTCAAGTCACTGAGATATCTCAGTTGACAGATCTCATGGCTGGGCTGGATCGGCTTCAGACCGGCTTTCCAACCTCGCAACGAGACCATTTATCTGCAAGGGAACTCACCGAGTTCATGAAGATATGCAAGTTTGATCTTGGGTCATTCCTTGAAGATCTGCTTCGACGTTCTCAAAAGCTACTTCACTTATATCCTGAAGTCCTCAAACGACTTGAACCCGAGGATAGCAGCTGTGACGCCCCGGACTGCATACACAACGCACAAAAGGAATTTTCACTTTCAAAATCTGGAGTTCCGATCGACCAGTCTCTTATTCACCTCATCATGGCCTGCCACCTAAGACTACTCGATATCTTTGACATGATCACTAACCATGGACGTATGTGCGCTCATGCTGTACCGCTGCTACCCAGAGAACAAGAGCCCAAGTTCGACATGCCCGAGATCAAGATCGGCTCTTTCGTTACCCCGAAAATCTCTGCAGCTTCAATGATGATCGCAATGGTGATCGAGCTCCAGCATTCCCTGAGCTCAAGGACAGAGCAACTGGAAGTTGCGGTATCATTAGCTGTCGAAAATGAGTCAAAAGCAGCAAAATTCATGAGTCTCCAATGCGAATCATTGAAAGAACGAGCTTCAGACACTCTTGAGGGTCTTTGTTCTCTTCGAGACAACCTTATGAAACTTGGTGTCATCAGATGATGTTTTTTTTTTACAGTTTCCTTCATTAAAAATTAAAGGGACACGCAGATGAAGAAGACATCGTGGGAACTCTTCTGTCTTTGAGGCACCTTGGACAATGGTAGTGCATGAGAGTCAACTGGCATTGCTCCCTCGCTAGTCGTGTGCAAGAAAGACAGACATGGCTGACTTGCTGGATGGACGCATATGTTGGCTTCGATGCAAGGAGCCTGAGAAGGGCCGGTTTTCTTCATCAACTACCCTGTGAGATTGTCGAGCTCCGTCATCTGACCGTTCGATTGGGCCCTCCCTCCACACGGAAACACGCACTCAAGGAGGATTAGGGCTTTGGCAGACAACGTCGACATGTTTACGATGCTGCTTCATCACTGGAAAACGTCAAGGCAGCTGAAGGGTTGTCATACTGTCGCTTTACAGTAATGCCCGAGATGTTGCAGTGTTGCCATTTTGAGATCCGCCCCCAAACAACAAGACCCGATTGGCACACAAACTTACCTGTTTTACAACCAGTGAAACTATGCTTTCTAATTTACCCGCATATAGCTGTTACAAGCCAGCTATGCAACATCGTCTCATTCGTTCTGTCGCAATGCTCCGCCGTGGCCAAGCCACCATCGGTTTCATTCTCCACTGTGTGTTTCCCATGAAAGGCATTCTGGGGATAACCTCACAGCTGACGTTTGCGGCTTCTGGGTGTACATACGATGCCCAACGTCAGTACAGAAACACGGGAGAGCGCGTGTTACCCAGCTAGGGGAGGAAAGAAAACTCGGGACCTTGATCCTAAATGATGAAAATATTTAGGTGATTTAGCCTAAGCTTAGGGGACTCTTTACTAAGTTTATTTTGGCACCTTCTTTTCAAGTCTTGAGTTTTCTTGCTCCCTAAGGCCCAGCTATAGGGGGCGGAAGTTCAGCGTTTAGCGATGGCATTGGTTGTCCGATCATGCAGTCGTGCAGAAGTTAAGGCTGAAGTCGGGGTTACGACTTCAATGAGAAATCCTCTGCAGGCCGTTTCTTGAGTCGAATTAAAGTGATACGGTCAGAATAGGTACCGGTTTTGGTGCCGCTGTCACACCACATAAAATTCTATGGGTGGTCAGACTGGGAATTCTTCCGATGTTATGTGAAGAACCTCAGTTCATGGCCGAATATCCGTATACGAGACTACCATTACTACTAATAAATGATGAAAGAGCGCGGGGAAATGTCTTAGCAAAAGCCATGGGGGCACCTCTGCACAAGAGAAATCCCCCCAAAGGCGCGACGGATATTGCGAGGAAATAGATCGGATGTCAACTCCATGACTCGGCCGAGAATATCTCAGCACGCCATGTCTAGGAAAGCGGGCGATCAAGCCGTTTCAAGCAAGACCCCTGCCCAATGAAATTGGCAGATCCATACGAGAAAGGGACCCTTTGCGAAGACAACGTGCTCTAGTGTCATGTAGGTAGACGGAGTTTATGGCTGAACCCGAAGAAGAGGGAGGGGGGAAGATGTGCTCCGGCCGAGGTTTGTTGCATTGGAAGAGGAGATCTCCAACAGATTTAGACAGAAACCCGAATTGGCGGAGGCCCTGTTGCATTGCTTCAGGCTATGTTCAAGGATGTAGGGCAGCTCTGTTTCTCTCTCTGTTCCCTTCACTTTTCTCCTTCTGTGCCTCATTTCATGCCATATGACTCCCCTATGATCGCACACTGAACTCGTTTGTGTTGCCCCGTCCGCAAGCGAGAACAGCTTCTTCCAGTCCGCGAAACAAACAAACTTGACTTTGTTCTCAAACGAGTATACACCCCGTGACTGGCGTCCCTGAGGTCTTCCAACCTCGTTTGTCTGTTCGTTCATCCGTCTTGTCAGGCCATCGGCCTTGAAAGTCCTCCCATCAACGACCTCGTCTTCCACTGACAACTTTTTACGAAAATTGAACCTGACCGACTTGAGTGGAGAGGAACCACAAAATAGGATTTGCGAAAATCCGGGGAGACGAAACGCAAAATCTCCACCACCATAACCTGGGAATTACCCAATACGGACTATCTCCGACTTCATTCGTAGTTCAACATACAGCTGAGACGTTCAAGATGAGCAGAGACGATGACTTGACTCGCGAAGAGTCAAGATCTCATGCATTAACCCACGAACCAACACGCGAAGAAAAGACCCGGGAGGCTATTGCCGAGGGTCACGATGCAGATATTCCTAGCAACATTGGGTTTATACCTACTTCGGCAGACGAGCAAAGACGAGCCAGTCTCACGAGCCATCGACGTGCAAGCCATGCAAGAGAAGGAGCCTCTCTGGAGCCAGAGAAGCACGGTAAGGAGAATGGATCTGTGAAAGATGAGGAAGAGGGTTCGCAAACGCAGAGCGAGAGCGATCTTGTTTGGTGGGATGGTGATAAGGATCGCCAGAATCCGTACAATTTTGCTACTTGGAAGAAGGTTCTCAATTGTGTACTTGTGAGCGCACTGACGTTCGTTACTCCCTTGGCTTCTTGTAAGTAGCCCTTGTTGCGATGTCTATCTCGACATTGCAGCCTTCAAGAGATACTGAGCGATGAGGACTTGCTAACGTGACATAGCCATGTTTGCACCTGGTGTGCCGCAACTCATGGTCGAGTTCGGCAGTCAAAGTCGCGAACTAGCATCCTTCTGTGTGTCTGTCTACGTTCTCGGTTTCGCTGCAGGACCCATGATCTTTGCCCCTCTATCGGAACTTTATGGACGTCAAATTGTCTATCACTGCTGCAACGTCGGCTTCATCGGTATGGAGTACATCCTCACTACCTCCAAACTTCTCTAATTCTCTCTCTCTCTCAGTGTTCGTTATTGCCTGCGCCAAAGCTCCCTCGTTGAGCAGTTTCATCGCGTTCCGTTTCCTTAGTGGCACATTTGGCTCGACACCCATCACCAACGGCGGCGGTACAATTGCGGATATGATCGTTCAGGAGAAGCGAGGTGCGGCAATGGCAAGCTTCAGTATTGGTCCGCTTCTCGGACCCATCGTCGGGCCAGTTGTTGGTGGTGTTATCACTGACGCCCTGGGCTGGCGGTGGGTGTTTTGGATCATTGCCATCATATCTGGCGTTCTGTCATCTATCTTCTTCTTCGCCTCAGAAGAGACCTACGCACCCGTCATTCTCGCCCGAAAGACAAAGAGACTCCAGAAGGAGACAGGCAACGACCGCCTTCGATCTAAACTCGACGCCGGCCTCAGTCCAGCGGATTACTTTAAGCGCGGTATCCTTCGCCCATTCAAGATGCTCCTCTTCTCACCCATCTGCATCATCTGCGGCGTATACGTGGGACTCGCCTATGCGTACCTCTACCTCCTCTTCACGAGTCTCACACCTCTGTTTATGCAAATCTACCACTTCAACACAGTTCATGCAGGCCTGACATTCCTGGGTCTTGGTGTGGGCAGCATGATTGGCGTAGCGTACTTCTCTGTCTCGAGTGATAAGTACATGAAGAAGAAGGCTGCAGCTGTTAAGGAGCAAGGCATTGGCGATCCTGCTGAATCAATGAGGCCCGAGAACCGACTTCCGCCGTTGAGGATTGGTGCTGTTCTGCTCCCGGCTGGTTTCTTCATTTACGGATGGACTGCAGAGTATCAGACCCATTGGATCGCACCTATCCTTGGAACATGTGTCATTGGTGTCGGAAACCTCGTCATCTTCATGGTAGGTCTACCACTTGGTATCGTGATGCAGACTAACCATATTACAGTCACTACAGATGTACCTCATCGACAGTTTCACTGTCTACGCAGCCTCCGCCCTCGCCGCCAACGCCGTGATGCGATCAATCGCCGGAGCATTTCTGCCTCTCGCGGGACTGCCAATGTACGACAAACTCGGTATGGGATGGGGAAACAGCCTTTTGGGCTTCATCGCTGCTGCGCTAATCCCTGCGCCGTGGCTATTCATCAAGTACGGAGAGCATTTGAGAAAGAAGTTTGAGATCAAGGATTTATAGACGGAAAAAGTGGACAGACCGGCGATTCTCAGGCATACATAGAGGGAGCCCAGCATTTATTATTAGCATATTCATTTACGGCATCACTTTTTATCATTCGCCCACTGCATTACCTTGTGAGTGAGACTGTTCCCATGGTTTTATAACGGAGCTGCAGATGAGGCGTTCATCACGCGCGCGAATGCATGGCCGTTGGGATACAACTGATGCGGCTCGAGCCGAACCGCCAGGGGTCATGAGATGAAAGACGATGACGGAAACTTGCCATCACGCATAAAGAGGCGTCCCGTCAAGGGAATCTTTCACTGCCTATATCACGATGCTGTACGGCTGCACGGCATTCACGCAATGTCCACTATAGTAGCGACTGAACATGGACAACTTGAGTTGCCTCAATGACCCGACTTTGCCATAAGAACTCCGTCGAAAGCACCGACAGTACCATCTCATCATGACAGCCCCTGCGTGTAAACAGCGGCGCCTTGATCTACTAGACCTACAGCAACATCCTTCACCAAGACGTAAATAACTCACGAGTTAGAAGACTTCTCAGTTTATCCTAGACTTATCCAATCACTCAAGTCCCTTAGGAAGCGTCTTGAAGCTCCCTATCATCTCTGAGTATCCATCTCACCACCTCGTTACCCCAGCACGGTACCCAAAGCTCATCTTGAAGGACCGACTATTCACCTAAATCGTAACTATCATGCCAGAATCGGTTATCACCGACCTTTTATGAAGTCAGGCCACACCTTTGTACACGGACCATAGAAAAGATAGGCCCATGCACGGGAGGAAAAGACATAGGTTAACTTAGCATAAGTTTAGGATACCTTTGCTAAGTTTAGGATATATTTGCTAAGGTTAAGATACCCTTTGCTGACTTCATTTTGACACCCTATCTATAACAGGCCCTGATCTTTTCCTGCTTCCCAAGGCCCATCTCATCATCTATCGTATCGTCAGGGGTAAGCAATGTACCCTTGAATCGAGAGATCCGGTCCCTAGCTCGGGGTCTTTCCATAGCTCAGCCCTTTACTCCGTAATCCTTGGCTGCATGTGTGGGCTAGAAGGCTTCGGATAGGCGGGTCGTTAGGGACACATGTGTTGATGCGAGAGATGTACTGGACATTACACGGCGGGATGTCGGCCTGGTATCCCTAGTGTTCTGCAATATCAAGTCTACTGAATGTCTACTTTATGATGAGTGGCATACACACTTGGAGGCACATTTCACAGAGACAGATGACATGATGCAAAGGGACTTGCCCTGTTTATTCCTTTACGTGACTCAGAACTCGTAAACCAGTACCCTAACCTTGGAAACAACCATTGCCCTGTCTATCATTACTAATTTCGCATTAAACAATTCCCCATCACTCCAGGTTCATCTTTAAGAGACTTTTATGCTTTACTGAAGCTGACCAATGCCGAGGTGCTCGGGGTCAGCCTTGACGATTCGGAGGGTGTTGGTGTTACCCATGCCGCCCTTCCAGCCCTGGACAACGACAACGGTGTCACCGGCGGTGAGGACGTTGAGCTGAAGAGCGTTGTTGACGGCCCACTTGATTCGGCGATCGACATCCTCCTGCCAGTTAACCTGGGTGAAGTCGGGCTTGGTCTCGGGGAACAGGAAGGGGTACACGCCACGGTACAGATGGGCGAATCGAGATGTGGTGGGGCTTCGAGTGACCATGAAAATGGGGCACACGGGTCGGTACTTGGACAGCATGCGGGCCGACTCTCCGGAGGTGGAGAGGACAATGATACCGCCAGCACCGAGATCGAGGGAAGCGCGGACAGCAGCCATGGCGCAAGACTCGACAGTGGAGACGGGTCGCTTGACGAGAGTGCACATCTCCTCGAAGTGGGAGACGTAGGGGATGGTGTTCTCGGCCTTGAGGCAAGTCTCGTGCATCTCCTTGACAGCCTCGGAGGGGTAGCTACCCTTGGCTGTCTCACCAGAAAGCATAACACAGTCGGCACCATCAGTGATGGCGTTACCGACGTCGCTGATCTCAGCACGGGTGGGGCGGGGGTTCTTGATCATGGACTCGAGCATCTGAGTAGCACAGATGACGGGCTTGCCAGCGAGGTTGCACATGGCAATGAGTTTCTTCTGGGCAGCAAACACCTCAGCAGCGGGAATCTCGATACCGAGATCACCACGGGCAACCATGACACCATCGGTGGCCTCGAGGATCTCCTTGAAGTTGTTGAGACCCTGTCGGTTCTCAATCTTGGCGATGATCTGAATGTGCTTGCCCTTCTCACCGAGGACCTCGCGGATGTCATGGATATCCTCAGCGCGGCGGATGAAAGAGGCGAAAACCATGTCCACGTTGTTCTCAACACCGAACTTGAGATCGGCCTTGTCCTTCTCGGAAAGAGCGGGAAGATCGACATCAGTGTTGGGTAGGTTGACACCCTTCTTGGAGCAGATAGCACCGTTGTTGCGGGCCTTGACTCGGATGGTCTTCTCGTCCTTGATCTCGAGGACGTCGAAAGCGAGAACACCGTCGTCGACGTAGATGACGCGGCCGGGCTCGATGACACTGGTGATGTTCTTGTAGTCGACGTACCTGCAAGAGTTAGCTTTAGGAGTTACACTAGTTTTTATTGTACTCACATGTTCTTGTCGTCACAAGAAGTGGCATAAGAATCGTCGGTGGTGATGTTCATCTCGTGACCGGCACTGATGGGAATATCCTCATCGTTGGGAGTGTTACCCGTTCGGATCTCGGGGCCCTTGGTATCAAGAGCAATGGCAACATTGCGTCCAGCGTGGGTAGCCTCGGACTCGCGAGCATTGTCAATGACAGACTTGTGGTACTCGTATGATCCGTGGGAGAAGTTCATGCGGACAACGTTAAGACCGGAATCTCGGAGCTTGTTGATGGCCTCAACAGAGTTGGTCTTGGGGCCAATGGTGCAGATGATGGAGGAGCGGCGGTAGTTGCGCTGAGGTCGGAAAGCGGTGTCGAGGGAGGCAAGCCATGAGATCTTGCCTCCGAACTCGAGGTGGTCTTGAGCGGTAGCAGCCATGACGCTTTTGGAGTGCTTGTGTGAGGGTTTCTGAGCCATTGTGAAAGAAGTGATTAGCAAATGTTGAGTAGTGGGTGGGATGAGCTTGGCGGGGTAGCTCTGCTGCAAAAAGAATGAGGACGTGAGGAATTCAGCCCAGAACAGTTGGAGAAGACGGGAAATATATGTCTCTCGCAATCAACTGATATCAGCAGCCAACAAGTAGCAGAGAAGAAAGATCAGGTCGTTCTGCGGGCACTTGCTATGCAGACCAACAGGGATGCATCCGTGAGCTGTAGGCAAGTACATGGGGCTAACGTGGATCTGATCTGACGTTAAGTGACGTGGTGGGAAAGGCGATAGCAATGGGGCGTGGCATTTCTCGGTGGGCAGAGCAGTCGGTGCGACACAGTCTGGGTGGCTTGGTTGGCGAGAAGGACAAAAGACGACCCATGAGCTCAATAGATGGGCCGAGTACAGAATCGTCAGATAATCGCTAATCGGGCCAGAAGAACCGAGTCCAAACCCGGCACCTTGTCTCGTACTGTTAATGGGTCGCAGGGAAAATCCAGTGTTTCTGAACTGCTACTGCAACCCAAAACCCAGAAGCGCATCTGCAAAGACGGGTATATGCCACACCTCCATATCGTTATCGCCATCATTTTTGGAGGGCCGATAGACCAAACCCCAAAGGCCCAAGCCACACCTAGCAGTCATCTCCATTCATGTGCAGCAACAGCAACAGTAGCAGCAGCATGTTGACTTACAGGAGTATATGGATTTTGTTGTACGAATGTTGCACCGTACGATAATAACCCAGAAGGATGATGTGGTCAGAGAGGCAGAGGAACGTGCGCACTCTTCCTGGTATTATTTATTGACGACGTTCGATGGAGGGAGCTCGCAAAGGTCGAAGGGTAAGGGGGCGGGATGGTACTAAAATCTGTTTTTGTCGTTGGTAAGAAAAGGGTTGAGAGATGAGAAGGAAGAGAGAAAAAAGAGAAGAAGAGGGAGGGAGGAAGAAATTTGGTGTGGTGATGATGATAATAATAAAAGACGGGAGAGTCCAGCCCAGTTGGCACAGCGTAGCAAGGACAGTGCAGTACAGCTCAGTAAGGTACAACAAAGATTTGTACCTCACCGAGAAATCACAGCCATCATGACTGGAGGGGTAAGAGCCAAGCATGGAGCAGCGCTACGGAGTACTTGCCTCAGATGTACTTAGTACGGCGAATTCATAGGTAGCCCGCTTTGGCCAAAGTGTCTGAGCTCTGGGCTGTCGCTGTGGTTGAGATATGGAGGGCTTTTTTTCCCGCCTTTTTCTTTTTTCTCTTTTCTTTTCTGGCGATCTGGTTCAGAAATTATGGGGAGCTGTTCCTTGCACCCCGCTTCCTGTGAGATGCAAGCTTACAGGCCTTGAGGTGTGTGAATTAGCTTTGGAGTTGATTTACATGCTCACAATGGTCTAGAGCTCTAATTTAACAGATATAAAGTAATACAGATCTGTATATTTCCATAATAATATTCTCAAAGTCTTTAATCTGAAGTCACTGTCTTGCCCGCCCTCGTCAAAGTCGCGTAGCTATTTTCTGTTCCCCCACCAAACTCGACCCCGCTATCGCGCTTGGGTGTTTGGTGGCTTTGCTTTTGCCATCCATCAGCATCGTTAAGTTACAGCGGCACATTCGGGGCAAAGCACTCCGCCCGCTACTGCAGCATCCGACAGTAGCTCTCTCCTCCCTCTACGAACTGTTCTCCCCAACCCCAAATCGGTCATTTATCTGTACCTCACCTTGCCTTGCTGATTTTATGTTCATATTAGCCAAATCTCAGAGTGGGTTATCATATCGAATGCATTGGCTGTGTCATGAAACGCGCAAACAAATGCCAATCCCCCGCCACTCAAATGCTGACCGTAGTAGGTTACCTCATCCCTTGACTCAATACCAATTCGTTGAGTAGGTAGTGGCAGGGTATTTTGATGGTGCCAACAGAGTTGGAGTCAGAAAGCGCCTAATTTTCTAATGAATAAAGTATCGCCCTCTCACCTTGAAAGCATTGGCCTCACCTGAGCTCGTAACGTCTCAACAACAGTCATCAAACCTTGATTGGGCTGAAATGCAAGACCAATCAGTCAATTCCTTACCAGGCATGCTGCTACGATTGGGTTGAGGTTTGTCTTAGTATTGCATACTGCTAAGAAACCTCTTGGCATGCTACACATCAACTTCGCTTCTCATTATCCTCTTCCTGTTCAGGCAGGACATTACAATACTGTTGATGAATGTCATGACAAGTGTTTTAGCCTGCATCTTCAGCAGAGTCATGTCTATGACGCGAGGGAATAAACGAGTCTTATCTGTCGTTTCAACCTATCAACCCTTGAGCTCAACGTCTTTTTTCTTGGCTTTTGGTTCAGCCTAAGCTCAAGCTATCGACGTCGGTTCCAACCGTCCATCTCCTGGCGGAAGATACCACTCAAACGCCTCTATCATGGCCGCGGAGATCACCATTGGGTCGCTATCATTCAGCTCTCGAGATAGACCCCCATCTCCTGACTAACGTTAATTGATCGCATAGCTTAGACTATAGCTGACCGACATGTCGTTTCAACAGAAAAATAAAATAGAAAACCTGCCGCCCCTCCCTCACCAATAAGCGCGAGTGATATGTCAACCACAGCACATTGCATTGAGTAAAATGGCACTTCAAACGACGTTCGTTTTCAGATATCGGTAGACACCAAGCCCATTGGGTAAAAACCATGTTTGTCAGAAAAGATTGGCGGCGCGGGGGTCAATTGCTGTAAAAGAGGATCCCTCATGAGTGAGGGATTTTGCTTCATGACTCCCCCCCTCCTCGTCTTTGCTCTTCTTGGGATAGAACACGGCGATGCACTCGGCGATGCCTCTCTGGACCCTTGAACCCCTCTTGCGTCTGGACCGACAGATGTTGAGGTGAAGGAGAAAAAAATAGTCGTGGGTGGGTTCTCCTGTAAATAACGCCGATATGCCAGCGAACAAGCGGTTTTGTTTTTGACCGGCGACTACGAGACTAGCGGCGGCAACGTGCTGTGATGCAACATGGTTATTGAGCCCCGTCGATTCTATCCAGGCTCATTTCCATATCAGGAGCTTCCGCTGGGAATGTGAATCTCGAGATGAAGCATGTTGAGCTATTTACACCTTGAGGGGTTCCTCAGGAATATCCGTTTTGGGATATTTCGAAGCCAGATCTACCATTCTATTTCGAGTCTAGTTATTTTAAGAAGAACATCCATGATGCAGATGCCAATAATACCATCTCATGAGACGTCTAACATCTCACAATGTTTTGCATTATAACGTCCACATTGTTACAGGAGGCAATTACAAGGGGCTCCACTATGGCTTAGTTATTGTTACAGGGGACCTTTTTAGGGCTATAGCCTACCGTAGTAACTTAGTAGAATTAATAATATTTATACTACTATATAACTATTTTCTATTTATAGTAATAAGACTAGGACTACTACTAATATTCTTTAGTACTAATTGAACTTTATCTTTATAAAATAAAGAAATACCTAAGAAGCTTCTATAGCTTAAATTATTACTTCCTAGATAAGTAGCTAAGTGGCATATAACTAAGGGAATATACCATAATAAAAACCTCTTTTCTAGAATGCATAACCTAGGACTACAGGACTAGACTTTTAAGAAATATAGATACTACAGTATTTCTAAACTAAAGAAATATAATCTATAAACTTTCTATACTGTAGTGTAAAAGACTTTAAGGACTATAAGACCTAAGAGTAAGTAGAATTAGAATACTGCTAGCAATTAATCTCCTGGTATAAACTTAACTTAATAAAAATACTAAATAGAATTCTAGTAAAGTAGCTAGTAAAAAATAAGACGCTAGAAGCTTAGAAAGACTAGACTTAACTAAATTAAAAGAGTAGCTAGATATATAATACTAATTAGAGCTAAATAGGGCTAAAAGCTCTATAAGACTTAAAGTAAAAAGGAAATCTCTAAGATATAATATATTAGATAGAGCTAAGCTTTAAAAGAAGTTTTAAGAAAACCTGAATATAAGCTATTAGTCTGGTTAAGTAGCTAGGGAAATAGTAAAAAGGTATAGATATAATCTACTAGTTTAACCTAAGTAACTAAGAAATAGTAAGAAGACCTAGATATAAGAGACTAGAGTTAGATTAGAGCCTAAGAACTACTAAAATTTAACTTATATAGATTTTATAGAAATATTATAATTTTACTTAAATATAAAAATTAGCTAGTAGGAGCTATCTTAGAGAAGTCTAGTAGCTAAAAGAGCTAAGCTAAGAAGACTTAAAAATCTAAAAGCTAGAAGTCTAGCAAAGCCTGGCACTAAAAAGGAAGCTTTAGGAAAATCTTAGAGTTAGCTAGTATTAAGCTTAGTATACTAGCTAGATAAAGCTAGATATTAAGATAATAGCTAGGATATAGATAAACTTAAATATAAAATCTTAGAATAGTAAACTTTAAGGTTTAAGATCTATAAAACTTAGAATTAATTGTAAATTACTTTAATTAACTTTAGGCTTAAGATACTCTAAAAAATTATTTAGCTCTAAGTAACTTTAAAAAATCTAAGATTTAAGCCTAAGCTTAATAGCAGTGCCTAAAACTTTAATTATTACTAGTACTAAACTAGTAAGACTTTAACTATAATAACTCTATAATACCTTCCTAGGCTCTAAGACTTATTCCCTAGACTAGCTACTGTAGCTAAAGGTATTTTAACTTCTTAAGTTTATATTACTAAGCTTTAGAAGTTATTACTAGCTAATACCTATATAACCTGGCAGATAATAGAAAGTACTATAGAAATAACTCTAAGATAATTAAGTAAGAAATGCTATTTCTATACTATTAAGGAAAGAATAAGTATAGAGATAGCATTTAAACTGCACTAAGGGAGATTAATAGGAAGTAACTCTTAGTAAGATTCTAATAGTAAGCAAGAAGTTACATTAAAAAGAGACTAAAAGTATAATATTAACTTTAACCTTACTTAAAAAAAACTCTAATAAATTATTATTTTTTATTATCTTAGACTAATTAGTAAAACTTCCTTACTATTATTTCTATTACCTATACTTACTGTTTATTAAGTATAAGACTTCTATTTTATATTTAAAGTTCTTAGTAAACCTAGTACTAGTATAACTACTTACTTTTACTTTATCTCCTTTATATAAGTAGCTACCTTAGCTTTTATTACCTTAAGAATACCTAGCCTAGAAATTTTATTATTAGGGTTATTACTTTATATTACGTATTTACTTACTAAGGTTCTATCTAGCTCTATCTATATCTTTAATTCTACTTATTTAACGTTAGTTATATTATTCTCTTAAGACTTTATAAAAGTTTTTAAGGAATAAACTAAGTTAAATATCTTTAGGGTAAAGATATTTTAAGATAAGATAAGTATTACTAGCTATAGTAAGATCTTCTTTTTAGGGAAGTAAAAAGATTATAAACCTAGAATCTTTTTTATATATATAAGGAAAGTAGTTAAGTATAAGAATCTAGATCTAGAGCTCCTGGAGGAGTAGAAGCTAAAGAATATGTTTTTAATATAAGCGTTTTAGAAATACCTAAAAGGAAAGGCACTTTAGTAGTTTAAAGAAGAATAGCTAGGAAAGAAAACTTTTAAGGAAATTATATTCTAGTTTAAGGAAAAGTTTAGTAAACTAAATACTATAGAGGATAGTATACTAATTATAAAAGCCTACTAAATTTTATAAGCTGCTAGTAAGTTACTATAAACTTTTATAGACTATACTAGTAAACTCTATTACTAGATACTACTAAACTACTAATAAACCTTATTAATAAGCTTTATACTTTAAATAAATAATAAGGATAAAGACTAGTGCCTTTAGGAATAAATTTAAAATAGATTGTATTCTTAAAATAAATAGAATAATAGTATTGCTAACCTAACTTTTACTTTTAATAATATATAAAATATTATCTAAGACTGCTAAAATGCTACTTTAGAAACTCTATAACCTTTTAGTAAAGAGGGTAATAAGATAGAATAAGAGAACTTTAATAAGATACTAATTAACTTAAATTATAAGATAGTAAGACTTATATTAGAACTTGTTTAAGTAATATTGCTAATTGTAAGGGGTAGTAATTACTATTTGAATAATGATAATAGAAGTAGTAATACCTAGAGCTATACTAGGAATAATATAGGACCTGTTTTAATAGGGATAAGAAAATAGGACTTAGAGATAATACTATGCTTTAACTATAGACTATAAGGATATATAACGATATAGTGTTAAGAACTATATAATAATAAAAAGATATATTATAACTATAATAATTAGTAGAAAAATACTAAAATATTAATAATTAAATAT